>CAMZMU010000057.1:8523603-8686735 GCA_947311845.1 Poa pratensis
TTCGACTCCATGATGGTTTGTATGGACTACGGGTTTAGCTGTAGCTAGTTGGTACTCTCTCTCCATGTACTTCATACAATGATTCATGAGCTGCCTTACATGATTGAGATCCATCTGATGTAATCGGTGTTGTGTTTGCTGGGATCCGATGAATATTGAATACTATGTCAAGTGATTATCAATCTATCTTATATGTATTTTATGATCTTGCATGCTTTCCGTTACTAGTAGATGCTTTGGCGAAGTAGATGCTGGTAACTCAAGAGTGAGTATTTATGCTAGATAGTGGGTTTCATGCCTCGGTAATCTGGGGAGAGTGACAACAACTTCTAAGATTGTGGATGTGCTGTTGCCACTAGGATAAAAATAACCGATGTTAGCTTAAGGGTGCGCGTTAGGTCTAATGCATTTGTTTACATTACGCACATTACTTAATGCGATTATCCGTTGCTTGCAACTTAATACCAACGGGGAACTCGGTATGACAACCTGGAGGTGGATTATTAGTCATAGTCGCTGTTGGATAACGGTTATAGTATTTTGTGTTAATGCCCACATGAATGTCATAGTAATCATCATGTCATATATGCATTGTCATGCGCTCAATATTTTGTCAATTGCCCAACTGTAATTTGTTCACCCAACACTTGTTATTGGAGAGTTACCACTAGTTGTAGATAGCTGGGAACCCGGTCCATCTGTAATCATCATTGCTTTACGTCAACTCCACGCATTGCAACTATTTTCTGGTGCCATTGCTTCTGTGTTACTGTTACTATTGCTCTCATATTTACTGCTGCTTTCACATCACCCTGTTATAGTGCTTTCCAGGTGCAGCTGAATTGACAACTCCGCTGTTAGGCTTAATAAGTATTATTTGTCTCCCTTGTGTCGAATCAATAAATTTGGGTTTTACTTCCCTCGAAGACTGTTGCGATCCCTATACTGTGGGTCATCAGAGCACACATGGTTCAACATGGTGATGAAATATTTGAATCCTCGTTATGGTTTATTGGTAGGAAAAACCATTAGAAATGAATGCTTGAAGGTGTTTGAATTCAGAGAGAGAGCGAGCCTTATGAAATTTCTTAAAGGTGTGGAACCATTGCTTTAACTTGATTGTGGACATCTGATGCATGTAAAATGCATACATGAACTTTTCACTTTATTCAATCATATTCCAATCATATTTGCATCATATAAGGGTTATATCAATGTTTTATCATGATTTTGGAAATATCTCAATGATTTCCTATTTTTATGGAATTAACCCTGCACAGCAGAAAACCCGTTTTCTTATTTTAATGTTTCAGGGACCCTAACGTCAACGAAATCACCTGGAAATTTACGGGCATCAATATTTGGAAGGAAGAAGACCTGTGGGCGAAGGAAGCGAACAGCGGAGGCCCGAGGCCGAACGGGGTGGCCCACGCGGCCAGGTACTGTGGCCGCGTGGGGCCCACTCGTTTGGCCTCGTGGCTCCGTTGCCGTCGATCTTCGCTCCACCAACATCGTCTTGACCTAAAAACGCCTATAAAAAAGGTCCCCGACGTTCTCTGGAAAGAGCGCCGCACAAACACAGAAACACCAAAACGGAGATCAGGAGCTGCAGATTGGAGGAGGGAAAACTCCGGCGGGGCGCTGCCGGCGTGGTCTCCATCTTCTCCATCGACTTCTCCACCGTCTCCATGATGAAGAGGGAGTAGTCCACCTCTGGACTATGGGTTTGTGGAAGTAACTTATGTATCTCTCCTCTCTTGAGCTTCACTAATTAGCACCGTATGAGCTGCTGAACATGATTACGGTCACGTTGTAATACCTTTGTGGTGGATCTTTATGAGTTAATATATGTTTGAGATTGCAATGTTTGTTTCAGTTATGAGTATAGATGCATATTATGTACCCCGTTCTTGTCTACTTGTTTTGATCAAGCATGTTTATGAGAGCGTGTGTGGGGGAACGTGTGCATTAGTTGGAGTAACGGGGGGTGGCTAGTGCAGTGAACGTGAAAGAAAGTTCTGCGATCCAATTTGGTATCTTTACCTTACTTTGTTGCCTCACTAGGGATAAACTAAAATACCATGCTACCGGGGATGTGGGCGTGACCATTGCCACTACTCCATGACTAGATCTAGCATGTTCTTATTTTCACTTCATGTCATGATACTTAATGCTATACTCTGAGTTATCTTAATTACTGAGGTGTTATGATTTAGTTCGCATCTTGGTGGAGTATAAGAGAGGTTAATAACCAAAAGATCTCTATGTTAGGAGTGATGCCCATATATCTAAGTAACTTGTTATCAAACCCTGTGTTGCAATCTCATATGTTAACTGTGTGTGTTCCATTGTCTACCACTTTATAAGAGAGAGTGCATTTGTGAAACCATGAACCCCAGTCCATTTTTAATCATAAGAAACACCTTTCCAACACCATATACCACTTTTCTATTTTCAGCCATCATTAAATCCGAAAATACAAAAATACTTTTCATCTTGCATACATCATTCAAAAACCCAAAAATATCATTTACCATTGCATCCACCATCATTGCATATTTATTTCTTGTTTGCATTGCATAACTATCCTGATATCATTCTTACACCTTGTGCTTGACAACCACAGGTGAGGTTGAGGACCAAAACATCTAACCTTGTTTTGTAGGTAACCAAAAGAAGGATAAGAAGATAAATCTACCACTTCAGATTCCCGAGAGTTCGATATTAAACCCTCGAGTCACCCCTCGTGGGGAAAACTGTCTTCCACTTACTATACACTCTGCACTTGGAGTCTCAACCTAATCCCGTTTATTTTGCAGGATCAAAGCCTTGCTCTTCGGGACCATCAAGACGTTTTCTGGCGCCGTTGCCGGGGAGATAGAAGCAACACCGCAATATTCCCTCGTCAACTTAGCGTAGCAAGTATTTTCTGGCGCCGTTGCCGGGGAATCGTAGCTGAGAGATTTATCCAAGGGTGTGCATCATCGCATTCATCTCACAACAAAGTCAACGTCACCAACTTGTGCTAACACCTAAGCTTGGGGAGGTTGCACCTACGTGAGCACCATCTTATCCATCTTTACTTACAAAGCAATTTATTTGTTTTGTTAGTGTCATTGCATATCATATCATATTTATTTCAGTTTTGCATAAAAAATTAAAAATACCAAAAAAACTTGCTAAAATGGGAGAAAGAACTAAGTTGTGTGACTACACAAACACTCCTAATGATCAATTTATCACGAGAGCTATTGCCACACCTAAGATAAATGCTGAGAGTTATGAAGTAAGTCCTAGTTTGTTGAACTTGATAACTAGGGAACAATTTGGTGGTAGTGCTATGGAGGATGCCTCTATGCATCTTCATGACTTTGTTGAAATATGTGACATGCAAAAGTTTAAAAATGTGGAAAGTGATATCCTAAAACTGAAGTTATTTCCTTTTTCACTTAGAGGAAAAGCTAAAGAGTGGTTGCATTCCTTGCCATCTGGTAGTATTAATTCTTGGGATGATCTAAAAGAAGCTTTCATTAAGAAATATTACCCCTGTTAAAATTTTGCAAAATAGAAACAACATCCTTTCTTTTAGGCAAAATGAAAATGAACATGTTGCTATGGCTTGGGATAGGATAAAACTTATGCTTAGAACTTGTCCCTCACATGGAGTTAATGAATGGACCATATTACACTCTTTCTACAATGGTTTAAACTACATGTCTAGAAACATACTTGATTCTGCTGCTGGAGGTGCTTTTATGAGTAAGACTATAGTAGAAGCTAAAAATATATTGGAAAGCATTTTACAAAACTATAGTCAATGGCATACTGATAGGGCACCTAATCCTTCTAAGAAAGTGAACTCTATTGAAGAAACTAATGATTTGTCATCTAAAATGGATACTATTCTTGCTTTGCTTAATAAACCTAGTGTTGAAAATGTTCCTTTGCAAGAACTAGTTGGTAACAATTCTGAAAATATTGATGTCAACTTCATTAGGAACTATGGTAATAATGGGTATGGTAACAACAATTATAACTCTTATAATAAACCCCCATATGTGCCAAATAAATATGCTTCTAGTGGTAATGTTTCTAGTGACTTGGAAAACACCATTAGATCTTTTATATCTACCCAAAAAGAGCTTAATAAGGAATTTATCTCTAAGTTTGAAAAACAAGATGCTTTGTTTGAAAGGGTAGATCAGCTTACTAAGGAAGTCTCATCATTAAAGAGCATCATTACACCCAAAAACATGAGGAAACAATAAAATATTGCCAAGAGGTTATCAATAAGTCTTGGGAACACATTCATGAGCAAGAGAGAGTTGCTAAAGAATCTATTGGGGTAATGAAAGAGGTTGAAGTTGAGGAAGTTAAAATGCTTAATGAAGTCAAGGATCCTTTGCTTGACTTAGAAAATTGTAGCTTGCATGAATTAATATCTATCTTACAAAAATTTGCAAGTGATCCTTCCATCAACACTAACCAAGCAGGTTTTGGTTCTTATATTGCTAATCATGTCTTGAAAGAAAAGATTGCTAGGTACAACCAAGAGGCTATGATACCACCTAAGCTTGGGGATATGTGGATACCTAAGGTACTAGTAACTATTGGAAAAGAGACACACCATGCCATACTTGATCTAGGATCTAGTGTCTCTGTTTTATCTAAAGAACTATATGAAGTGCTTGAATTGAAAAATCTTGAAAAATGCTCTATTGAACTAGCACTTGCTGATGACTCTATTAAACATGCTTTGGGAAAAGTAAGTGATGTTATGGTAGAGTTACATATGACTTTTGTGCCTGTGGATTTTCTAATCATGGACATGGGGAATAAAACCTCTAGTCCTATTATTCTTGGAAGACCTTTTCTTCGTACCACAGGTGCTATCATTGATTCAAAGGAAGGGAATGTAAAGTTTCAGTTTCCACACAAGAAGTGCATGGAACACTTTCCAAGGAAGAGGGAACCACCAAAGTTCAAGCTCCCTCATGAGCTTCGTCCACAATAAAACAACAAGTAAGAAGCCTAGCTATATGGCTATAAAGAAAGCGCTTTGCGGGAGGCAACCCGGTTATTTTTGTGTGATTTTCTTTGTGTCCTCTTGCTGTAACAAGAGATTTGTGTCTAGTTTAGGTTCTGGAGTTTTTAATAAAGTGCCAAGTTTTACCCTTTTTGGTTTGAAAAGTTGCTTATAGCGTTCGGAGATTTTATTCCTGCACGAAGTCAGTGCACGGTATGATTTTTAATTCTTATTCTGTAACTCCGAATGAGCTCATATTTGAACTGTAGTTGCAACTTTTCATCCTCTGTATGCATGTTTTTTCGGAATTTTTCGAGAAAGTTTGGTAGGGTAGAAAAATACGTTTTGCTGCTGCTGTTTTTCTGGACAGATTCTGTCCCATTTTGTTTGATGCATGCTTTGAGCTTTTAAGTTGAATCTTTTTGATCCAATTGAGTTTATGAGTAGGCATACAACATTATACACTTTCTGGACATTCATATGAATTTTTGTTCAAGGATTATATGCAGCAAAACCTATTTGTTTATCACTATTAATGCACCCCACAGAAAAGAGATGGGAGAAACGGTGTTTTGAAGTTTTTTCACAGGGATTGGAGGAGATGCACCAAGAGCTATCCAAGGATGGTGAAGACCATAAGCTTGGGGATGTGAAGACAACCCCTGGACCTACACACTCTCGGTTTGCACACGTCCAACTTCTGTTTTTCGATCGAAACACTTTATCGCATAAACTTGGAGCGTCGTTTTTTGTTTTTGTTTGAGTCTTGAGAGACCACCACACTATCAATTATATATGAGAGAGCTACTGGAAATATGGGTTGAAATATGTTGGATGCTTTTATAAGATTGGGAAAAGGGATGTTTGACTTGATTTTTAATGATACATATAGTTGCATGATTCATGAGCTTGTTTATGAGTAATAGTTTGCAAATTTTTTTGTAGAGCTATCACTTATTCATGTTTTGGTGCTGATTGTTATTTACTTGGTTTAACATGGATTAGTTAGTTCTATGGACACTCATGCATGCATCTAGATGGTCAACTTTCTCCCTTTTGCTAGCCCAAAAACTCCAACAAGCAAAAACTTGTTTCCAACACCTTCAACCAAAGTTATTCCAGTGAGTCCACCATATCTACCTATTGGCTTTATGCTATTCCGAGTATGTTTAACATGTTGTTTGTGTTATCTTACCTCTGAATGAAAATGTTTATGTTATTGATTGCAATGGAAAAAATTGGTTATATAGCTCTCACGAACTTGATGCACAATGTTCTTTTATTTGCATAATAAAACTTGACCCATTGTGATTAAGATTATGATGTTTGTGGCTTGATGAATGTTTTGGGTTGGAGTTAGCCCATATGTGCTGTCACATGGCAAGCTTTCAACACGCTCTTCATCTCATTTAGTTGATATCATGTGCTTTTGTCTATGGATGCTTATCGTTGAAATAAATGTGGAAATAGAGTGAGTTTAAATGAGTTTGTGTAAATGGTTAGAGAGACGCCTGGGCCGCTAATCTAAGCCATGCATCATTCATGGTGGAAATTTACTTACATACTATGGTGAACCTTCTGTGATACACCTTGCAATAAAAAACTATTCCAAATGGTAAATAAAAAGGGTGTTGAGATTGTTCATTTTGTTTGTTTGTCTTGTCATTTTGATATGGGCTTGTTCCATATCTTGGGACAAGAGGTACCCCAGTTGACGCTCTTGATGATACTATTATGCTTACAATGATATTTAATTGAACTTGCTTTGTTTCCAAGTTGAGTAACACATGGTGTAGTACTTGTATTCAAGGGGCATGAGACATTCAACCATTCTTTATCAAGCACACTACTCATATTTGCTTTCACTTTAACCTTAATCATTCAAGATGCTATGATAGGGGCAATGAGAGCTTGACACCAATGAATACCTTATTGCAATCATTAACTTAAGTAGAAGAGTTTGGAAGTTGGATGAAACTTATGCATGCTTTACCTCTACTCACATATACATCTTTCCAAAGTGTACCTATCATATTCAGATTTTCATCTACACTCTATGACCATTGTAGGATGTTCTACTTATCATTATGCATACATGTGTTCCATATTACTTGCTACTATGTTACACTTTGTGAACTATCAATGAACATCCTTGTCTTGAATACTTGATATCACTTCATAAACTATTTGCATATTGCTACTCCTTTGAAGAATGAATCATTTGACTATGTAGCAATAGTAATCATCTTTGATATCATTGTTAAGTATTAAATTGCAAAGTCCATGTTAGTTTTATCATCTTCATACTCGAGGACGAGCATGGATTAAGCTTGGGGATGTTGATGCATGTAAAATGCATACATGAACTTTGCACTTTTTGCTTATATTCCAATCATATTTGCATCATATAAGGGTTATATCAATGTTTTATCATGATTTTGGGAATATTCATATTTCCTATTTTTATGGAATTAACCCTGCACAGGCAGAAAACCCTTTTCTTATTTTAATGTTTCAGGGACCCAAACGTCAACGAAATCACCTGGAAATTTACGGGCGTCAATATTTGGAAGGAAGAAGACTGTGGGCGAAGGAAGCGAAGCAAACGGAGGCCGAGGCCAAACGGGGTGGCCCACGCGGCCAGGTACTGTGGCCGCGTGGGCCCACCGTTTGGCCTCGTGGCTCCGTTGCCGTCGATCTTCTCCACCGACATCGTCTTGACCTAAAAACGCCTATAAAAAAGGTCCCCCGACGTTCTCTGGAAGGAGCGCCGCACAAACACAGAAACACCGAAACGGAGATCAGGAGCTGCAGATTGGAGGGGGAAAACTCCGGCGGGGCGCTGCCGGCGTGGTCTCCATCTTCTCCATCGACTTCTCCACCGTCTCCATGATGAAGAGGGAGTAGTCCACCTCTGGACTATGGGTTTGTGGAAGTAACTTATGTATCTCTCCTCTCTTGAGCTTCACTAATTAGCACCGTATGAGCTGCTGAACATGATTACGGTCACCGTTGTAATACCTTTGTGGTGGATCTTTATGAGTTAATATATGTTTGAGATTGCAATGTTTGTTTCAGTTATGAGTATAGATGCATATTATGTACCCCGTTCTTGTCTACTTGTTTTGATCAAGCATGTTTATGAGAGCGTGTGGGGGAACGTGTGCATTAGTTGGAGTAACGGGGGGTGGCTAGTGCAGTGAACGTGAGAGAAAGTTCTGCGATCCACTTTGGTATCTTTACCTTACTTTGTTGCCTCACTAGGGATAAACTAAAATACCATGCTACCGGGGATGTGGGCGTGACCATTGCCACTACTCCATGACTAGATCTAGCATGTTCTTATTTTCACTTCATGTCATGATACTTAATGCTATACTCTGAGTTATCTTAATTACTGAGGTGTTATGATTTAGTTCGCATCTTGGTGGAGTATAAGAGAGGTTAATAACCAAAAGATCTCTATGTTAGGACGTGATGCCCATATATCTAAGTAACTTGTTATCAAACCCTGTGTTGCAATCTCATATGTTAACTGTGTGTGTTCCATTGTCTACCACTTTATAAAGAGAGAGTGCATTTGTGAAACCATGAACCCCAGTCCATTTTTAATCATAAGAAACACCTTTCCAACACCATATACCACTTTTCTATTTTCAGCCATCATTAAATCCGAAAATACAAAAATACTTTTCATCTTGCATACATCATTCAAAAACCCAAAAATATCATTTACCATTGCATCCACCATCATTGCATATTTATTTCTTGTTTGCATTGCATAACTATCCTGATATCATTCTTACACCTTGTGCTTGACAACCACAGGTGAGGTTGAGGACCAAAACATCTAACCTTGTTTTGTAGGTAACCAAAAGAAGGATAAGAAGATAAATCTACCACTTCAGATTCCCCGAGAGTTCGATATTAAACCCTCGAGTCACCCCTCGTGGGGAAAACTGTCTTCCACTTACTATACACTCTGCACTTGGAGTCTCAACCTAATCCGTTTATTTTGCAGGTATCAAAGCCTTGCTCTTCGGGACCATCAACATCCAACCAAAACACTTTCCTATATGTGTTTAGTTGCACTTCATTGATAAAAATTGGAACATGCATGTCGTGTGCTGAACTTTGTGGAGTTGAACCCTCCACATAGTGGAAATGGATTGCTCAAGCAGGAAAAATATAGATATAGAAAAATATGGGACAAAAAATAAATCCACCTATTCTTGCTCGGTTGGCTGAGATTTCTACCGCATTCTCTGGCTCTAAATCCTACTTCCATTATATTTTATCCTCACATTGTCAATGTCAAAATTGCACTTAGAGAGGCTTGTGGTTCCACCAATCCAAATCTGAAAGCAATGGGGGAAGCAATGATGGACAAATTCAACAAATATTGGGATGAGCCCAATAATGTCATGGTGATTGCTACCATTCTTGACCCAAGTACAAGCTGAAATACATTAATTGGTGTTTCAAAAAGATTATGATCATGAGAAAGCTATGGATGAATATAAATTGGTAGAGGAAGAGCTATGAAAATTGTATGACACTTATGATATGCATCACCGACATGAGAAGGCTGAATCTTATAGAGCAAATACATCCTCCTCTACAAATTTTATTGTGCTTAGTTTACTTTTGTTTAGTTTATTTCTGTCTTAGTTTATTTCTGTTTAGTTTTATTTTTCTTATATACCCAAAAATCCATAAAAATTTAAAAACCGAAAATCTAAAAAAAAACTGTTGCTATGGAAGAACATGCTAGAACCTCTATGTTTATGAAAGCTAAAGATAATATATAAGTTAGAGAATCAAGAGAGGGTAAAATCATAAGAGGCATGTTAAAAAAGTTAAATCAAATTGCTAAATTTTGCTTGAACGCCATGATATAAAATTGTTGCTCTGAACAGGATACTAAACATCTTAAATTTCAATATGGCTTCAGTAAAGAAGTTTTAATTATGAACTATCATTGGAATAACTATATTCATCTTGGATTGAAGAAGTAGAACAATTTGTTTTACTTATGGCAGCTTCTGAAATAGATTCATTCAAGGCTAAAAATTATGAAACTTTGTTGCTTGTAATAAACTTAAAGAAACGGTCTCTTTTATCCTTGATTATTGCCTAGAAAATTTCAGCAAGAATATTATATCATTGATTATAAAGGGAGGGAGACTCATTCATGCACAAGAATGTACTCACAATTTGCAGGAACCTGTGGAAGAAGAAACTGTGAAGCTGAAACTCATTGGATGAAAAAGAGGAGGAGGAGAGTGATGAACAAAAGAAGGAGAATGGATTAGCTACCATGCCTACCTTCTAATGAGAGTAACTCTTCATCTCTTACACTATTTGATTGCCCTCCATGCTTACCAAAGGAGAATGAATGTTATGTTCCTGTGGATTCTCTTGAAGTATTCCCTATGAATGAAACTTGTGGAAATGATTATGCTACTGTTACTTATGATAATCCATGCTATTTTGATAAATCTTATGATAATCTTTATGTGTCGCATAATTTCGAAATGCATGGTAATGGAAAGTTTGTTTAGAAAATGTTTATGATAAAGCTCTAGATGATGGTCCTATATTGCTTGATAATATTATGTATTCTACTAATGAAAATGGGATAGGAGAGGTCTTGAATTTATCTAGATGGAGTCCCATACCTCTTGAGAATGATCAATCATCTTAGTTATAAAATGGTTAAAAGTGGGTTTGAAATTTTAATCCCACTATTTTGGAGCTTGAATAAAATTATGTGTTTGTAGATCATGAAAAGCAAGCTTTATGTGATAATTATATTGTTGAGTTTGTTCATGATGCTACTGAAAATTATTATGAGAGAGGAAAAATGGTTGTAAATTTTCATGGTACTAAAACACCTCTCTATATGCTGAAAGTTTTGAAGTTACTCTTGTTTTATTTCCAATGCTTGTCACTTTGTTCCTTATGAATTTATTTGGGTACAAGATTCCTATGCATAGGAAGTGGGTTAGACTTAAATGTGTTTCGAATTTGCTTCTTGATGCTCCTTTTGCTTCATTTTTTATTCTCTTGTGAGCATCATTAAAACTTTCTGCGCTAGCTGAAAGGCGTTAAAGAAAAGCGCTTTGGGAGACAACCCATTATTTTATTTCTGCAATTTTTCTTTTCTTTTGAGTCAAGGAGTTGTTTACTTCTGTAACAATTCCTTGTATCTTTATTTTATCGCATTGTTGTGCCAAGTATTGCTCTAATAAGAAGATGATGCTAGATTTGGATTTCTGCGCAGGAACAGATTTTGCTGTTCACCGTTTTACTTCTGTAAAAATCACAGAACAATTATTTAAATCTGAAAATGTTTATGCGTGATCCTCAGATATTGTACGCATCTTTCGTTAGTTTAAAGTTTTTCGATCTGAGCAACGTAAGTGCCTCGAAAAAATTCGTCTTTGCGGATGTTCTGTTTAGACAGATTCTGTCTTTTATTTTTCGCATTCTCTTTTACTAGTGTTGAGTGGAATTCTTTTTTAGGGTGAAGAGCTTCACATACATCAGTGGCAGTAGTTAATGTTAAAAGTAACGGTCATGTTTGTGTCCTTATAGAACATGTGAGTTTTTTTGATTGTGCACTAACCTCTAATGAGAATTACTTTGAGTTTGGATGTGGGCGGAAGTTTTCAAGGGTCAAGAGAGAAGGATGATATAATGTTATCAAGAAGAGTGAAGAGCTTAAGCTTGGGGATGCTCCATGGATCACCCCAGCATATTTCAAGCAAGGACTCAAGCGTCTAAGCTTGGGGATGCCCAAGGCATCCCTTCTTCATCAGCAAACTTATCAGGTCATCTCTAGTGAAACTATATTTTAATTCTTTCACATCATATGCGCTTACTTGGTGTCTGTGTGCTTTTATTTTCAGTATTTTATTTTTCTTATGGTCAACTTGATTGGACCCTAGCATTCTTGATTGGGAGAGAGACACGCTCCGCTTTTTCATATGAATACTCCTATTCTTCACTTATACTTGTTGAGTATTCTTATCGAGCTATTGCTATGCTTTTAGCTCCTGTTTTGCATGCATTCTTATTCAGAGCTGTTAGTTCTTTTAAAAAAAAAAGTACTCTCTTGCTTCACTTATAATTGTTTGGAGAGTTTATGTCGAAATAAATTGATTGGTGTTCGTTGTGGAACAGAAAATGTTGCATGTGGTAGATGGTATAATGGAAAAAGCTTACATATTCTTGTAGATCACTGTATTGGATAATTTGATACTTGTCTAATTGTTTTGAGTTATCAGTAGTTCATGTTTAAGCTTTTGTATCATGTAGTTAAAACCTATTAATGAAGAACTACCGTAAAGCTCGTTGAATTTGGTTTGCATGATTGGTAACTTAAGGTCTAGATATTTCTAGTAAAAGGGTTTGGTTAACAAGGAAGACGTGTAGAGTCTTATAATGCTTGCAATATGTTTTTCATATAAGTCTTGCTGTGGTCGGTTGATATCTGTGTTTGCTTCAATAACCTTGCTGGCCTAACTCTGTACTGAGAGGGAATTGCTTCTCGTGCATCCAAAACCTTGAAGCCAAAATCCATGCCATCTGTGTCCACCATAACTACCTATATGTGGTAATTCCTTGCCATTCCAAGTAAATTTTTCATGTGCTACATTTAAACTATTCAAAAATTATTACTCCTATTTTGTGTCAATGTTTATCAAGCTCATGAGGACGGGTGGATGTCTTTATGTCAACTGTCAAACAGACTTTACCACCGGACTAGCGGCATATACATCCGCTTATCCATTAATTTTGCAAAAAGAAGCTGGCAAATGGGGTGCCCAGTCCAATTAATTACAACTTTAACCGATTAATTCTCTTCACATTTTTTCCTGATTTATCAGTCAAGCAATGACAAACAGCGAAATATCTGCATGTGTAAACAAAAGAGAAGAAGAGGGATGATCTGCCTTGCTGGTAGAAATAACGTCCTTCATGGGAGCCGCTCTTAAAAGTTGGTTGGCCAGGGTCATATTGTACTTTCCATTTTCTGATTCGTTGACAATTAACAAACACCTCCCAAAACTTATTTTTACTCTCTTTATGATTTCGAAAACTTAAAAAGCTCTAGCACATGATTTAATCCTGCTTCCCTCTGCGAAGGGCCTTTCTTTTACTTTTATGTTGAGTCAGTTTTTCCTACTTCTTTCTATCTTAGAAGCAAACAATAGTGTCAACTTTGGTGCAACAATTTTTATATGCTTGTATATTGCACTCATTATTATTGCTTTGTGTTGACAAATATCCATGGGATATATATGTTAAAAGTTGGAAGATTGCTGAAGTTAATCTTCCTTTGTGTTGGTTAAATACCTTTTACTTAGAACCTATTGCTTTATGAGTTAACTATAGCAAGACTCTTTGATGCTTGTCTCGAAAGTACTATCGTGAAAAGTTTTTGCTTATATGATTCAGTTGTTTGCTCATTATCTATTTGCTAGCAAACTATAGACCATTGACCTGGGATCACTTCATTCAATAACATGTACTTTACAATACTATTTGATCAAGATTATGATTGTAGCATGTCACCTCAGAAATTATTTTGTTTTATCGTTTTACCTACTCGAGGACGAGTAGAACTAAGCTTGGGGATGCTTGATATGTCTCAAAGATATCTTTAATTTCTGATGTTCCATTTGATATTATACCAATTGTTACATGTTTTACATACATTCATAGCATTTATTTGCATTTTCTGGACTAACTATTAACAGATCCCACAGTGCCAGTTTTTGTTTATTATGTCTGTGCATTGCAGAAAAGGTCCAAAATTGAAAGTGCTCGAAAAATCAGAAAAAATTACAGAAATTCTAAACGCCAGAAGACTCCGGGAGCCAGAAGGACAAGTCTGGGGGAGGCCCACAGCCTCCACACCATGCCCCCGCGCGGTTTGGGCTAGGCCGCGCCGTGGGGTGTGTGGCCACCTCGTGCACCGCTCGCGACGCCCTTTGGACTATATATTGACTCCGCGGTGAAAACCCTAAAAGGATCGACGATTTCTCTAGAAGAGTTCGTAGCTCCGCCGCCACCAAAAACCAAGTTTCAGGGGTGAGAAGTTCCTGTTCCGGCACCCTACCGGACGGGGATTGACCCCCGGAGCCATCTCCATCGACCACGCCGCCTCCACTTCGACTCCATGATGGTTTGTGAGTAGTTCCCCATGGACTACGGGTTCTAGCTGTAGCTAGTTGGTACTCTCTCTCCATGTACTTCAATACAATGATCTCATGAGCTGCCTTACATGATTGAGATCCATCTGATGTAATCGGTGTTGTGTTTGCTGGGATCCGATGAATATTGAATACTATGTCAAGTTGATTATCAATCTATCTTATATGTTATTTATGATCTTGCATGCTTTCCGTTACTAGTAGATGCTTTGGCCAAGTAGATGCTGGTAACTCTAAGAGTGAGTATTTATGCTAGATAGTGGGTTCATGCCTCCGGTAATCTGGGAGAGTGACAACAACTTCTAAGATTGTGGATGTGCTGTTGCCACTAGGGATAAAATAACGATGCTTAGCTTAAGGGTGCGCCGTTAGGTCTAATGCATTTGTTTACATTACGCACTTTACTTAATGCGATTATCCGTTGCTTGCAACTTAATACCAACGGGGAACTCGGTATGACAACCTGGAGGTGGATTATTAGTCATAGACGCTGTTGGATAACGGTCTATGTATTTTGTCGTAATGCCCACATGAATATCATAGTAATCATGTCATATATATGCATTGTCATGCGCTCAATATTTTGTCAATTGCCCAACTGTAATTTGTTCACCCAACACTTGTTATTGGAGAGTTACCACTAGTGTAGATAGCTGGGAACCCCGGTCCATCTGTATCATCATTGCTTTACCGTCAACTCCACGCATGCAACTATTTTCTGGTGCCATTGCTTCTGTGTTACTGTTACTATTGCTTCATATTACTGCTGCTTTCACATCACCCTGTTACTAGTGCTTTTCCAGGTGCAGCTGAATTGACAACTCCGCTGTTAAGGCTTATAAGTATTATTTGTCTCCCCTTGTGTCGAATCAATAAATTTGGGTTTTACTTCCTCGAAGACTGTTGCGATCCCCTATACTTGTGAGTCATCAGAGCACACATGGTTCAACATAGTGATGAAATATTTGAATCCTCGTTATGAGTTTATTGGTAGGAAAACCATTAGCCGAGGGTCAAGTTCTTGATGACTATAGGAGTTCTCTAAAGCCATCCATGGTTGAGGAATTGGTGTGTTCTTCTAGCTGGATAAAGGTTCTCAAAATGATACCAAAGTTTCAATGAATGTGGTATGTGCTATAGTTGTTTATGCATATGTTTTTATAGGAGTTCTTTATTACCTTTCTTATGCTCATGTACTTTTTTGTCTCTCTTGTAGGAGCCAGATGATGATGATGATGTGGAGACCATTTCGTTTCCAAAAAGTGTGGTGGGGAGCAACTGGTAAGTTCTTATTTTGCTTGCTGGAATGTTTTTTACAGCCAAAAAACTGAAGCAAAAGAGTGTCAATTCTGATTATTTGATGTATCTTCTTGCTGGACCTTTCTATACAGCAAAAAAACCAGATGCAAACTAGTACAAATGGTGCTTATTTCCTGTATATACTTGCTGAAATGTTCTCTACAACAAAAACCTGATGCAAACAAGTATAAATGATGCTTATTTCTTGTGTATACTTGCTGAAACTTTCTTTACAACACAAACCTGATGCAAACTAGTATAAATGGTGCTTATTTCTTGCATGTGCTTGCTGAAACTTTCTCTACAACAAAAACCTGATGCAAACTAGTATAAATGGTGCTTATTTTTTGTATGTGCTTGCTGAAATTTGTTTGTGTACACTTCAGATTCGACATGGCCTCTAACAAGTGGAAAGCGCCCGACAAGAAGATGAAATGATGGCGCGATGGTCCTTTTGTGGTTGAATTTTATGTTAAATTGTTAAGACTTGTGTTTTGATCGAGCTACAACTCATGTCGTGTTCTATTTGTTGAACTAAGCGCACTTGTGTTTGTGATGTATGAGACTATTGGACCAAGTGCATGTCTTTGTGTGATCGACTTGTCATGGATGCCACTGTTATGTTTAGTTCATGCCATTGTTATATATTCATGCTCTATTGCTGTTAGAATTGTCAAATGTTACATTTTAGCAAATGCCATGTCAATTTTTTTATTTCATCGAGCCTTCGAGCCAGCTTGCGAGCTTCACCGAGCCGGCTCGTCGAGCCTCGAGCCTTGTCCGGAAGGTCTAGGCTTGGCTTGCACCCCCTTCGAGCCGAGCCGAGCCTCGAGCTTCAGGTCCAGCCCTACTAAAAAGGGTTATAATCGAAGAGGCGTCATCTAGCCAAAACACTCCTTTTCATGCCCCAGGTCAATCTAGTTGATTCAAGAGATATGCTATTAGTTTCTCGCGGGCTATACTCAAATAGAATAATAGGGAATTCATTTGGCATGAGGTAACAAATTGAATACTATTGTAATTCAATGAGATTGGCCTCTGTAAGAGCTCGTTTGTCACCCTCATTTCATTCCATTTGGCAGAAATGAAATGACAAGGTTAACAAGAATTGACTTAACATACAAAGACATTCGCTGTAATTGCAATTAAAATCAGCCAAACACATTGGTTATGAATAATTCTGGTCTGAAATGATGCCTACCAAACGAGATATAAAGGTATCCAGCATCGTATCTCAAAAGTGAAAACCTTGGACTCTGGCTAGACACACCTGGTACTATAACCTTATATATAAAGGGGCGACATGGCCACCCCTCTCCAGCGTGCCACGTCGCCCCTTTTACTCTGCCCGTCGGATCAAAGGAACGGACGGCAAGGATCTGTCCACGTCGCCCCGCGCGCGGCACTGTTCCCGGCAACAGTGCACGCGGAAGCACGCCAATCAGGAGGTGCCATGTCACCCGGTGGTCGCCGGTGGAGACGGTGATCAACCGGTTGCCCCTCCCGCACATTTTTTGGCGCAATTATTTTACGAAAACCCCCCCGCAAAGGACTGATATGCAATATTCGAAAACATCAGGGACCTACGTGCAAAAAGGCACCACATCTCCCCTTCTCTCTTTCTTCTCCCGTGACGGCCCGAGTTCGCCGTCGCCGCCGTCGCCTCGCGCCGCCTTTCTGCTCCTCCCCGTTCGAATCCAGCCATACGGGGAGCTCCGCCGTCTTCCCCTCTCCCTCCTCGCCGAAAATCAGATGCTGGGCCGCCTCGAGAGCGCCAGAATCGCCGCCGCAGCGTTCCGCGACCTCCGCCGCATCCGCGCGTCGCCACCGCCGCTCCGGCGACCAATACGCGGCGGCGCCGTCGACGCCGTACTAAACGAAAAAACCGTCACGAGCGTCAGTCGAAGAAACGTCATCACCACCCTGATCCGTACCGTAACCCATTATCCCGTTTCCGTTCCACGAGTGACGAGTCGCACTCCTTTGTCGTCCCTCGTCTCTTCCCTTCGATTCGAACTCTCCTCTGACCTCTCCCCACAAAACCAAACCCATCGAGGCAGACAGAGAAACAAAAAAAATCTCACCACACCACGACTCAAATCTAGGGTTGCTTACCTCGCTCTGCCCATGGCCGACCCGCCGCCCCCCGAGGAGGCACAGCCGGAGCAGCCACCCGCCGCCGAGAAGCCCCCCACGGCGCCGCTGACGCCCGAGCCCGAGGATGCGGCGGAGGCGGAGGCGGAGGTGGAGTCACAGGTGGATGACGAGGAGTACGTGAGCGACCCCGACGACGCTCTCCCGGAGATGCGTCGCCGGGAGGCCAGCGACGACGAGGGTTCCGAGGAGGCGCCCAGGGCGCGGATCGACCCTGACCACGACGACGACGGCCAGGGCGCCCCGGAGGATTACGAGGGCGAGGTGGAGGAGGATGAGGGGGAGGGGTACGATGATGATTTGCTGGAGGAAGAGGTGGTGGGCGAGGGGCTTGAGGAGGATTACGATGCTCGCGCGGCGCCGCCCAAGGAGGCAGCCGCCGGCCAGGGGGAGGAGGGCGAGAAGGCTGAGGAGGAGGGAGAGCAGGCTGATGGGGAAGAGAAGAAGGAGCAGGAGCCATTTGCTGTCCCCACCTCCGGCGCCTTCTACATGCATGATGATCGCTTCGCCGAGAACGGCCGCGGAGGAGGACGCAGGTGTGCCTTCTTCCTATAAACTAGACCCTTAGTTTCTGTACAACTTGCAATAGTTGTAGCACATAGTTTCTGTAGGATCGCAATTATTCTCGTGTCGTGTAGTATGCCTATGCCCGGCTTCCTTAAATTGAGGCAAACTGAAACTTAGTCAAGAAATCTTAGGTGCCAATGTTGATGGTATCTTTTGTAGTTCATTGAAAACGAAGAGTGTTGTGTAGTATGCCTATGCCCAACTTCCTTAAATTAAGGCAAACTAAAACTTAGTCAAGAAATCTAGGTGCCAATGTCGATGAGTTCGTATCTTTTGTAGTTCATTAACAACAGAGACTTTTATAAGCGTAAAAGTTCCATCAGAAATCAGACTTCACCTTTGGCAAAACAGGAAGCTCTAAACTCTATAGATCAATGCTATCTGTCACCGTGCCCCCATCATCTTTGCTGTTTTTTTCCATGATGGATGGGTCTGTTCGAGACGGCAAATCATTATTGAGACTGACATGGAGAGGATACGAAATCAAGAATACCGAACAATCACGATAATTTGAATAGGTCACAAGAGAGTTCTTCCACAATAAAGGACCAACAACAACAAACAACAACAACAACAAATCCTTTTTTCCCAAACAAGTTGGGGTAGGCTAGAGTTGAAACCCATAAGATCTCGAAACTAGGTCATGGTTCTGGCACATGGATAGCTAACTTCCACGCAGCCCTATCCATGGCTAGTTCTTTGGTGATATTCCAATCCTTCAGATCTCTCTTAACAGACTCCTCCCATGTCAAGTTTGGCCTACCACGACCCCTCTTAACATTCTCATCCTGCTTTATCCGTCCGGTATGCAATGGCGCTTCCGGAGGCCTACGTTCTATATGACCAAACCATCTTAGACGGTGTTGGACAACCTTCTCTTCAATTGGTGCTACCCCAACTCTCTCACGTATATCATCATTCCTAACCCGGTCCTTTCTTGTGTGGCCACATATCCATCTCAACATGCGCATCTCCGCTACACCTAACTGTTGGATATGTCGTCTCTTGGTCGGCCAACATTCTGCGCCATACAACATCGCAGGTCGAATCGCCGTCCTATAGAACTTGCCTTTTAGCTTTTGTGGCACTTTCCTATCACAGAGGACGCCAGAAGCTTGGCGCCACTTCATCCAACCAGCTTTGATTCGATGACTCACATCTTCATCGATATCACCATCCTTCTGGAGCATAGACCCCAAATATCGGAAGGTGTCTTTCTCAGGTACCACCTGTCCATCAAGCCTAACCTCTTCCTCCTCGTGCCTAGTAGTACTGAAACTGCACCTCATGTACTCAGTTTTGGTTCTACTAAGCCTAAAACCTTTCGATTCTAGAGTCCGCCTCCACAGCTCTAACTTTCTATTAACCCCCGCCCGACTATCATCAATTAGCACCACATCATCCGCAAAGAGCATACACCATGGGATATCTCCTTGTATATCCCCTGTGACCTCATCCATCACCAAAGTAAAGAGATAAGGGCTCAAAGCTGACCCCTGGTGCAGTCCTATTTTAATTGGAAAGTCATCGGTGTCGCCATCACTTGTTCGAACACTTGTCACAACATTATCATACATATCCTTAATGAGGGTAATGTACTTTGTTGGGACTTTGTGTTTCTCCAAGGCCCACCACATGACATTCCGTGGTATCTTATCATACGCCTTCTCCAAGTCAATGAACACCATATGAAGATCCTTCTTCTTCTCCCTGTATCTCTCCATAAGTTGTCGTACCAAGAAGATGGCTTCCATGGTAGACCTCCCAGGCATGAAACCAAATTGATTTTTGGTCACGCTTGTCAATCTTCTTAAACGGTGCTCAATGACTCTCTCCCATAGCTTCATTGTATGGCTCATCAACTTGATTCCGCGGTAATTAGTGCAACTTTGAACATCCCCCTTGTTCTTGAAGATTGGCACTAATGTACTCCGCCTCCATTCTTCGGGCATCTTGTTTGACCGAAAAATGAGGTTGAAAAGTTTAGTTAGCCATACTATCGCTATGTCTCCAAGGCCTCTCCACACCTCGATGGGGATACCATCAGGGCCCATTGCCTTGCCTCCTTTCATCCTCTTCAAAGTCTCCCTAACCTCAGCCTCCTGGATACGCCGCACAAAGCGTCGGCTGGTATCATCGGAGGAAACGTCTAGCTCAATGGTAGAGCTCTCATTCTCTCCATTGAACAGGTCGTCGAAGTACTCTCGCCATCTACGCTTGATATCTTCGTCCTTCACGAGGAGTTGATCCGCTCCGTCCTTTATGCATTTGACTTGGTTGACATCCCTCGTCTTCCTTTCTCTCGTCTTCGCCATCTTATAGATGTCTCTTTCGCCTTCCTTCGTGTTTAGACGCTGGTAGAGGTCCTCATACGCCCGACCCCTTGCCTCGCTCCACAATAAAGGACCAATGAAGAACAAAGTCATCCATGTCATAAACGAAATAACGACATAAGTAAGTATTAAAATACACAGACTTGCTGCTGCACACATGTTGTCTACTAGGCGGTGATGCACATATTTGTTCCACCTAGGTGCTTATATATACGTTTACGGTTTTTCTTTCTGATAGTTGCCTGAAAGTTTTTGATTTATTGTGGTTTCTTAAGATGCTTGGATGGCAGTAGCGATTGGCTGTAGAATAAGTGTTAATTTAGTCATAGCATTTAGAGGATCAATGGTAGAATTTTTGATTCTAAGTACTCAACACATATTTGCAGCGGTCCATGGGGGGATTTGACAAACTCAGGGAAATGCTGACTTCATTTCGTGCCTTGAGAGAGGGCCATTAAGGTTTCCCTAGGCATTACAATCCGACGACATGGGTTTCAATAAAATTATATATTTTAGTAGATCAGAATAATTGTTGGGGCTTACAATATTAAACTTTGCAGCTGTCAGTGTCAGTATGTTCTCTCCACCTCGTTAATCACACACTTCTCCCAACTCTTTCTGGCAAAATGACGCCTTGTTCTGCAAATGGCTCGCAGTGCAATGACAACTGGAAATGGGATGGTCGCACCTTGTTCTGTCACTGCATGCTTCCAGCTTCCTCGGGAAATATAGTTTTATAGTTCCGGCTGCTAGTTAATCACTTGGTCAGCAGGGTTAACAAGCTAAAGCACATGTATCAACTTATTATCATCGTTTTGACTAGGTGTTCGCAGTTTATGTTTAGTCAATCTTATGTTTACAGATTTTGTTAGCACACCAATGTTCTGAAATTCTAGATAATATACTGGCTGTTATTACTTCTTTATCTTTATCCAGCACATATGCTGATATTTTCTTTGTAAACTAGGCGAATGCTTGGTGGGCGAGGGAAGTTATGGGATGCTAAAGATGATCAAGCTTGGGTGCACGACAGATTTGAGGAGATGAACGTGCACGACAGATTTGAGGAGCGCTATGAAGTAATTACTCATTACCATTGATGTGTAAGAACATTTTATTTGGCCAATATTGAGGTAAAATCTCTGCATTGTAGGATAAGCGAGTCTCAAGAGGTCGTTTTAGAGGTCGTGGTGGTGGAGGTAGAACCCGAGGCACTGCTCGTGGGTCTTCCAGAGGAGGGAGGTACCGCAGTTATCACGACGATAGCGAAAACCAAAACCTTGGCGACGACAACCAAAACCGACCCCAAAAGGTTGTCCGAGGGAGAGGACCCAGACGTTATGACGCAATCACAAAGAACAACCGAGAGGTTGTTGGATACCAACGTAAACAGTAAGTTGATAAATATTTTGGGACACTTGAATGCAAATAAGTCTGGTCAATACTGCAGCTTTGTTTGTTTTCAGTAAGCAGCAAGTGATGTTTCTCTCATTAAGTTTTCTTGTTGCTTGTTCAGACCAACAAGATCTCGTGAATCTGCTGCTCATTCTGCAATGGACAGAGAGTCTGGCCAAATTTCAAATGCATATTCGGATGCAGTTCCTGCCAAAAAGAATGTTGTCAATTCAAGCTTAAATTCTGCATCACCACCCTTTTATCCCTCTGGCGCATCTAACAACGTGGGAGGTCAACGAAGGGACATACAATCAGGAGGTTCGAATAAGGGGTTCCCATCTTCCATGAAGATGGACGACAACATGAAGCTACAATCTGGTCCAATAGTTAGAGGGAGAGGAACCGCAGATTATGGTGGACGGGATAGGTTTCATGCCGAAGGTCATGTTAGACCATCTCCTGCAAGAACTGCTGGAGCATCGTCAAATTCATCAGGGTCTGCAGCATCGTCAGTTAATGCTGGGAAATCCCCTTCTGCCAGGGCTCAAGGGGGGAATTCAAGCATCGGGGTTCCTTCACATAATCAGTCAACTTCGTCATTTCACCAAACGTCTAGGACTTCTGCACAACAGCAAAATCAGACCTCAGTTATGCACCAGAAGTCAGGCCAAGTACCTACTCAACCTTCAACCAGGATTCCAACTCAGCAGTTGAGCCATCGGAGCAATCCTTCACCGACTGCTCAGCGTCTACCTTCTAGGTCAACTGAAAGTGGCGAGAATGGTTCCTATTCTAGTTCAAACCAATCCAAGACTATATCATCTGATCTGGAAAAAACTAATAAAGAAACTGGACGGGGTTCCTTCATGTATGGTGGAGCCCAGATTATTGGTTCTGCTGGAGCTGGTGGTCTTGCCCAGGGTGAGCAAAATAATTTTCCTGGCACTCCAGCTCTTCTGCCAGGTTTGATTTCACATCCACTGTACTTCTCTTGTGACAATTTATTATTTTTCTTTATCTGATGGAATCACCTGGACCGTTCATTTCTATTTATCCTTAATGCAGTTATGCAATTCGCTGGCCAGCATCCAGGTGGGCTTGGTGTTGGTATGGCCCTCCCTGGCTATGTGGCTCAGCAGCAGCTGGGAATGGGAAATAACGAAATGGCATGGTATATTTTGCTATGTCTGGCTAGATTTGCAGTTCATTCTGTTAGATTTTCATCACTATCAACGAAATAATGTCTGTGCGATGACATTGATGTCATGGTGCAAAGAGTTCATAAGACAAAAAATGGATTAAGCCGAAAATTATTTGCACTGCATCCATATGTATTGTTATTTTCACTAGTCGCCACTGACCACATCTTTTTCACATAACATTTTTATATCATTAAACTGTGACATAAAGAAGTGTTGCTAACAATGATTGTACTTTCTTTGTACTTAAAAGATGTTATGAAGGGGATAATTATTCGCTGAAATCGCTTCATAATATTTGTCCATTGCATTCATATGTTATTTCTTTCTTCATATTGGACTCGTCATGTAATTTTCTGTATCCAAGAAAAAATAATGTATTTTTCCTTTTACTCCGAGATGACATCTTCTATTTTTTCTGAGAACCCCCTGTTATATTTTTTGCATGGTAATAGGTTGCCACTATTGGCTGGTGCAGCTGGGGCTTTTGGAGGGTCGTATCCACCTTACATAACTCTCGATCCCAGCTTTTACTCCAGGTCTTCAGGACAGACGTCATCATCCATTCCATCCAGGTAATACTAATGTCGGTTAAGTAAGATAAATCAGCCACTGCTAGAACGAGTTGAAATCACTTCGGCTTAGCTTTTTTTGAATCTAGGCATACTTTATTACTTATCAAATAGGCTTACATCGTTTACAAGTAGTGCACAAATAAAATCCGGTGGGTCCTCATGCCAGACAGATGACAAGACGCCCTCCGCTTTGCTAGCTAGAACATGAGCTACTTGATTACTTTCCCTAGGAGAAAAAACGAACTCAATGGCAGCGAAGCCCCTAGCTAAGAAGGTACATTCTTCGTAGATTGCTGCAGCAGCTCCCGCCGAGTTGCCGCCCTCATTCATCGTAGTGATTGCAGTCACTGTTGACTACTAGTTTAAGGCAGCCAACTTGACCAGCAAGGAGGAGCCCATCTTTCAGCGCTCTAGCCTCGGCCATGGCAGCATCAGGGACATGGGCAATACCGCAGCTACTGCCAGCGATGAAATCACTTCGGCTTAGCTGTGTAAACATGTAGTTATTTTTACTTGGAGTGTTCACAATTCTTTCCTGTCCCCTGTTCCTACCTGATTGTATAACGTAATTGATTATTTATTTATTGCATCATCAATGAAGGTTTCAAGCATTAAGGGGATTAACACTATTTATTAATTAATTATATTTCAGGGAAACTATTGTTAACAAAGGGCTAAATCTCCTCCGGAAAATGGTAAGTTGTGCTACCCTGTTAGGCCATACTGCTAAAAACTATTAGCATGTGTTACAATTAATAAGTTGCCTTCCATTTGTCTATATAATGTAATGCAGATATTGTGACTGAAGAGCTTGATCAGCGCCAGAACAAGCCTAGAAGGCAAGCTATTCTCTAGCACTATTTTGACTCAAAACAAAGCATTCTGGACCTTTTTTGCACAAGAACTTTCTGCTTATGTATGCCTCTTATATTGCAGATACTCAGAGATGAACTTCAGTCAGTGAAGCACCATGCAAGGAGAATTGCATCTGAATAAGCTTCTTATGGTCAGTTACACTTCATTGTTTCTGATATTTTCTCTTCTCTGTAAACTCACTGTGGCATGCTGTTCATGCTTATGCAGGCTGTATTTTAGGCCCTTTGTGATCTCCGGCTATGACCTGGAGCACTTTGGGTGGCTTTGTGTCCTAAATTATATTAGGTACTTTTCTATTCTAGCATTTTAGAATACTCGACTTTCCAAGATA
Organism: Poa pratensis; assembly: GCA_947311845.1. Classification (NCBI taxonomy): domain Eukaryota; kingdom Viridiplantae; phylum Streptophyta; class Magnoliopsida; order Poales; family Poaceae; genus Poa; species Poa pratensis. The sequence continues at coordinate 8,548,583 of CAMZMU010000057.1, forward strand.
TATATTGAGTGAGCAATTTAAATTATCTTTTTGTAAATGCAACGTTAGCATGTTCCACATTTTTACGAATAGATATTATGCTATTTTTCCTTTCCATTTTGTGTTATTTATTTCTCAGGTTATTATGTTGATCATTAAACCCAACAAGGGTCTTCTCACAAACAAAATGCATGCTTACCTGTCGTAGTTGTTATGTCTGACATCTATGGAGCTACTTTGCTCGTATTGATCATGGATAAAGCTTGTTCCAGTCTGATTTGTTTGTCATTTTAGTCTATATAGAATATTGATGTGAACCAATACTATCTTATGTTTTGATACATGCTGCCCTTATTAATTGCAAGTAGCAATAAAAAAAGGAATTTCGCAGGTGAATGCCTCGAAAACTGAGTTGATGAGTTCTGTTCAAGCCCAAACAAATTCGATCAAATGATATCTTCATTAAACTGAGTAACTGAGCGTGGTTTGCTTGCGTGTTAAGAACCCACTCAAGTACGATCATAGATCTTGCGAATGATTCCTACCTTATCCTGCGCTAGGTTCTGGATGGAAGATTAGATGTGTGGTAGCAATCAAAATGAGGTTTAGGTCTCTGCTCTCGTTGGGGTGTGCACGTGGTGTGTCCGCTCGTGCTGTAACTATGATCTGCCTTTTGCCTTAACTATGATTTCTTTGTGCACTTGGCAGGTCTTATAAATGCCTGCTCGTGCTGCGAGTTGCGTCACTTGACAGCGGAGCAGGGGTGACATTTGTTGCTTGAGTTGTGGTAAGAAACAATCAACACTTGAGGATGTGTGTTTTCAGTTGTGACAGTAATGTGGCTAACACAACATCATTGCGGAATTTTAGATGTTGCTCGGTCCTGATGCCTCTGGAAATGGCACATTCGTTGGTGGTGTGTGAAGATATGGACCCTGAAGAGAGCTTTGAATAATGATCTGCGATGATTGATGATGTTTGGGTTTTAGTACATTTTGTTAGTGACTCCTGTTGATGCGAGTCTGATGTACCTACTCCCCTCTTATAGCAGTATATTGACAAGAACAAGCGGCTTTGTTGCTGCAGTTTGTATCTTTTCGAATATGTGGAAATGTGAGCGAGATTTGTGAGAGTCTTGAGCTTGAATGAGTGTTGAGTTAGTTTGGTTTTGTTTCGTCCGCATAAATTTACTGTCTGTTTGCTTGGTTATCCATTGAACTTGTGTTTCTTTGTAGTGCAATTTAAGTTGTGAAGTACTGGTAATCAGGGTATGGGTGACTTCTTCTAGGCTTCTATCCTTACTTGTAGGTTCCCCACACACAAGTCAAAAAGAAGTCTCTAGTTTCGCAAAATCTATTCCGTGCCCGGGCACTCTGTCTTAAAAAATGTCTTAAAAAAATTCACACCGCGCGCGTCGTCCGATCTCCATCCTGTGGTGCTCCGTTATTTCGTCGCGTGTTGTGTTTGGACAAAACACACCGACGGCTTCAACTCGGGAGCCCGTGGCTCGCCTTCCCTGTCTCCTTCTCGTGCTCAGGCAAAATCGCCACCGTCGTCGGCGATTTCCTCCGGTGCAGACCACCAAATACCGACGGGTTTTGCGCGGCGACCTTATCCATCAGCTGGTTGCTTTCGATTTGGTGGTGCGCAAGCAGCGTACTGTTTCCTTTCCCCGTCTCCTTCGTCGGCTGGCCGCAAAATCGCCACCATCTCTGGCGATTTGGTGGTGCGCGAGCGACTCCCCCTTCCCCGTCCCCTTCGGCGCTGACCTCCAAATACCGGCGGGTTTTGCGCGGCGAGCTTCTCCATCGGCTGGTTGCTTCCGATTTGGTGGCGTGTCAGCGGCGTATTCCGGCGATTCAACTACTTCGAGTTCGATTCCCACCGCGCCCGTCCAGGTGAGTGAAGCTGGATCCCCAACTAGTCGTTTTCTGATGGTTATGCGTGATTTTTGGGGGAACTTTTGCGATTGATGTTTGCCGCCTTCTAATCCTCCAGGAGTTCCACATCACCCTGCACGAGGAAGACGACGGCTCCGGTGCAGAGAGGTCTGTTCTTGAGGCATCGTTCATCATCAGAATGGTTCTCTGGTTACAAGCTTACAGTGCAAATCATGCTGTGTAATTGGTTCTGAATGTTCTTTCTGTGATGATCTAGGCGTGAAAGGACGTTCAAGGTGGTGATCAGGTTCGCGGCACGAGCCGATCTTCACAGGCTCGAGCAGTACATCGCCGGGAGGCAGGCTGAGGCTCCCCAGGAGGCCGTGCAGGTCCTTGACATCGTCCTGCGTGAGCTGCCAACGGCTAGGTAGAGTGCATTGATCTCTTAAGAGTTCTTGATATACTTGGAAATTTGGAGATGTCAGTGCGAAAATTGTTCAGTGATCTGCATTTCAATTTTCATCCCCGCTGATTTTTCGCAGATACGAGCCGTATGGCCGGTCCTTCTTCTCGCCGGACCTGGGGAGGCGGCGGTCTCTCGGCGACGGAGTGGAGAGCTGGCGCGGGTTTTACCAGACCATAACGCCTACTCAGATGGGACTGTCGCTGAATATTGGTAAAGCTCTCGCCTTTTTCTCATGAACATGTGGTATCAACTACATTGTGAAGCCACTGATTAGCAATGAAAAGTGGTGTATTTCTGTATTTCCGCAACTATTGTTGTTCTGGCCATGACATTCAGAACTGAACCTTTCTGACAGATATTCAGTGAACGGGCTTTCTACTAGCTAGCTAGCATAAGGACTAGCAAGTTTCGATCGAGTTTGAACTGGTGAGCCCTGATCCCCATGTACATCTCCATATCTGTATGTGTTGTCCTTGTGATAGATGTAGTTCTGCTCCTGCAAAATGGATGAATGGGGTTTTTGTAGTAGTTTTATTATTGAGGTAGATGTATTTTTTGTGGATGCATATATTCGACAGCAACTGGTGTGTTGGAATGTAGTTTGATGCACATCTAGCTGTTTTGGTTAAATTTGTTAGTATACTGGAATTTACATCTATGATTTGAAGACCTACAACTGTTGTAGTTGTGTTTGTGTGAGATTTAATTACAAGTACCGATTTCGCACATGCAGATGTACACACAGATGTATTTTTTTGCATATATTTAGATTTAAAATTCATCCAATATAAGTAAATTCGATATAAAAACTACAATGCATCTTATTACTACTACTTGATTATTTTTTCGCATGATGACACTAGTCTGGAGATGTAGTTGTAGTTTCCATAGGGAGAGATGTCTTTTCTTTCGTGTATTTTTTACGTAGAATGTACTTTTTGCAGTCCATTCATTTCTTGTATATATTAGATGAAAACTTTCATTAAGTCGATGTACATTCGATATAAAAACTACAATGCACCCTATTATGGGTACTTGATTATTTTTCGCATGATGTCAGTACTTTGAATATGTAGTAGTTGTAGTTTACATAGGGAGATATTTTTCCCATGGCATGTAGATGTATTCGGAATTTTTTTCATAAATTAGATGGAAACTCCAGGCCAGGTTCCATAAGTATGTATCTTGCATGTATTTTTATATTTAAAATTATCAAACAAAAGTTAACATCAGAAGTTCCATTAATATTTTTTTTTCAGTGGCTCTTAGATGTATTTTGTTAGAGATAGCTCTTGATTTTTTTCTGTATGTATATGTAAGTTTTACTTTACTGAACCCCATTTGTGTAGATGTATTTATAAAAAAAAATCAATGGAGTATGTAGTTTAAAACACTGCCACTAAGATTTATATTCTCAACATTCAGTTTCTGCAGACGCAGGAAAACTACAAAGAGCTATAATGTTGCCACTCATACCTAAGGTATAATCATGTTTGTTCAAACACTGCCACGTAGAGATAATACTTTCTGATGTTTTTCATTTTTTGTGTTGTCTCCATTGATGGAAGAATTTCTTGTTGTATTGTAGTTTTGCATCCTCCCAACTTTCAAAGATCATGTCCGGAATGTCGGTCTGACTGCTAGGAGTTGACTGAACTTCATCATGCTGCCCAAATTATCACTTGAAAGAGTGTGCACTGTCCCCCCTCCAGTGTCCGCGGATGGCACCGTGTTACTTGCAGAAATCTGAGCTGGTTCAACAAAATGCACGCCTTCACCTTTTAGATTCAACAAATGCTGGTTGTCATCATCTACAGCTGGAGCATTCAGGTCAATACCACCAGGCACAAAGTCCATGTCCATAGCTGCAAGAGAAAGGTACAGTTTATATTCCATGAATTTGGTCCAGCATATACATGTACATGTAACTTTCTGCCCACTTTCATTGTTTTAATTATGCATATTGCTGTCTAACATGATCTTTTTTATCCTTTACAGCCAAAACTACGTGGAGATCTTCATTTCAATGAGCATTGAAGCACCTCCTGATGACGCCCCTAGTACTGGACCTACTGGTCCTAGTCCCTCCTCTCCCGCCTTGCTAGGAGTACTATTCCTATGTAGCGAACTGGTTCGTGTAGGCCTAAAGAGCATCGTTCGCTTTAGTTTGTTCAAGAAATGAATCACGTCCTCATCTGTGAAGCACAATTTTGTAGTTGGGGACCATGGGGAGCTCGTGTTCGCGGCGGTACTTGGCGGAAGGGAACGGCGGAAGAGGGTTCCTGCTAAAACTACATCGCCGTCTTGATTCCCTCCGTCCTCGACCGAGTGAGTGATTTTGGAGTATCGAGCCCTTTTCAGCTGGTTATGCGTGATTTCTTGTTGGGATTTTTGCATCGGGGTCGATAGATGTAGTTCTGCTAACTGTAGATGCTCTCCTCGTGAGCCCCAATCTACATGCCCATCTAGAGTTTCGTTGTGGGGATTTTTGCATCGGTGAATAATGCATCAGGCTTAGCTTTGAATCGGTGAGCCCAAACCTACATGCCCACATCCCATAACTATATAATGATCTTTTCTCGTGATAGATGTAGTTCTGTTCCTGCAACATGGATGGGATAGGGTTTGTATTAGTATTTCATAGCATTTACTTTTTTCTATTTGCATGTATTTTGATTGCAAAATATGGCTGGCTTTTTCAGTGGAATGTACTTACACAAATGCTCTGAATACCTCTTGTAGGGTAACTGTTGTAGTTGTGTACTTCTGGTTGAATGCAATGTATGTTCCCGGTAGCGATCACATATTAAAGTTAGATGTCAATAAATTAGATGGAAATTACATGGCATAAAATAGATGGAAATTGCATAAGTTAGTTGTAATTTCGATATTAAAGTTACAGTGCAGCTTACTATGGGGTATTTATTAATTTTTTCACTAGATGTCAATAGTCTGGATATGTAGTTCTCTTTATTGATAGATATTTGACATGGCATGTAGATTTCCCTATGTAGTTTCCTCACCCATATGTAACCTTTAATGGATAAATTAGATGGAAACTCCATGTCCGAATCCTTGTGTATTTATCTGCTGCATGTATTTTTTTCGATGTATCCATTCTTTTTAAAAAAATTGCACTTAGATGTGTTTTTTATGTTAATACTATTGAAACACCATGTACGTGTAGGTTACACATAGCTTTTTTCTGTGTAAACTCATGATTTTTCTCTATCACTATATGTAGATTGCAAATTTGAGCATTTGGAAAATGTAGGTGTGTTTTTAAAATTATTTATACCATTTGGAAAGTGTAGTTCCAGAAAAATGTAGTTTCAGTAACATGATTTATCTTTTTCAGTTTCAGCAGGGAATCCTACGTGGATATGATGTTTCCACTCATACCTATGGTTTCTGGATGTAATGTAGTTTTGGCATGTTTGTTTGGCATATCTGTTCTAATGTAGTTTTTCATATTGCCAACTCTCGAAGATCATGTTAGGATATGGTTTCTCGATGTCAGTCTGGCTGCTCGGAGTCGACTGAACTTCATTTTCACTGCCAAATCATCGCTAGATAGTGTTTGCCTTGTCCCTCCTCCACTGTCAGCAGATGGCAACGTGTTATTCACGGAAGTCTGAACTGGTTCGGAAGTAGGCACACCTTCACATTCTTCATTCACAATAAGCTAGCTATCATCATCTACAGCTGAAATGATCAGGTCAATACCACTAGCCACAAAGTCCATGTCTTTATCTGCAAGAAAAAGATTAACTTTTAGTAAAAGATTTTGCTACTTGTTACACATGTACTTTTCTGCATATTTTTACTTCCATGTTTGCTTCATTTTTAAATACAAGTTTTCATGCATCCCAGTTTCAAGTGCATCTTGTTACACATGTACTTTGCAAGAAAAAGATTAACAGCAAGAGAAGCATCCCAGTTAGTTTCCTGTACAAACATGGATTCAGACATGAAGTTTCAGGTGCCACATGCTAAAACTCCAACAAAAAACTACCGTTTCGGTTCTTCAAAAGGAGTTTTGAGAGAAAACTACAGCTCTCCTGTTGGGACAAAATTCTAATGGCATCAAAACAAATTGGAACTTTTACTATTCATGAACTCCTGATGACGTGAAACGCACGTTCGCTGGGAAAACCCAAGAGGAAGGTATGATGTAGTCAGCAACAAAGTTTTCCCTTGATTACAAAACCAAGGTTGTCAGATCCAGTAGGAATTGGAAGAGCTTCAGAAAGGTGTCAGCGGCGCCGTTACCCGATCACTGATGTGGACCTGCACACACACAATCAAAGTACTTTTCCCCTACGAAACAGGAAGGATGTCAATCTCCCGGCTTGCTGAATACAAAGGATTAAACGTATGGTGTAGAATATGATGATGAACAAAAGTAGCAGCAGGAAGTAACGTAGAGCGTGGTGAAAATGGTGTTTGTATCAGTGTGGAATAAAGGACCGGGGTCCACAGTTCAGTAGTGGTGTCTCTCCATAAGACAAATAAACATACATGTTGGGTGAACGAATTACAGCTGGGCAATTGACAAATTGCAAACGCATGACAATGCAATATATGACAAGCACATGTTCATTGTTATATCTATTGGGCATTACAACAATATAAATAGACCGCTTACTAGCTGCATCTATGACTCATAATCCACTCACAAGATAGCTTCCGGGTCCCCATGAGTATTAAGTTGCAAGCAACAGATTATAGCATTAAGCAAAGTGTGTAATGTAAACAAACGCATTAGACTTAACAGCAGTACCCTTAAGCTAAGCATTGGTTATTTTATCCCTAGTGGCAACAGCACATCTACAGATTTAGTTGTTTCTGTCTATCAAGCCCAGTCTTCTAGAGGCATGAACCCACTATCTAGCATAAATTCCCTCTCTTGATGTCATTAGCATCTATTTGGCCAAAGCATCTACTAACAACGGAGAGCATGCAGGAACATAGATAAAACATAATATAGATAGATGAACAAACTTGATCATAACTTCACAATTCATCGGATCCCAACAAACACATGTAGCATTACATAAAGATGATCTTGATCATGTTAGGCAGCTCACAAGATCTAAACATGATAGCACAAGGTGGAGAGACTACCAACTAGCTACTGCTATGGACCCGTAGTCCCGTGAAGAACTACTCACGCATTACTCCGGAGGCAGGCATGGTGATGTAGAGCACTTCGGTGATGATTTCCCCTCCGACAAGGTGCCGGGAAGAACTGCAGAAACCCTCCCGAACTAGGGTTGAAGACGACGGCGGCCTCAGAACTTTTCGTGATTTTTGCTCGGGTCTCTAGGGTTTCTCGATTAGATGCAATTTATAGGCGAAAGGGCGACGTCGGTGGCCAGCCGAGGTGGGGCGGCGGCCTAGGTGCGCGGCCCCACCCTGGGCCGCGCCGTGGGCCCGCCGGCCTGCCTGGTGTGGCCCCCGGCTCCATCCTCCAGGTTGCTGCTCCGTCTCGGTCCAGAAATAAATCAGTTAAATTGGCGTCCGATTCCGAGAATATTTCCAGAATAGATTTTCTGAAACAAAAAGACAGCAGAAAACAGGAATTGGCACTGTGGCATCTTGTTAATAGGTTAGTCTCAGAAAATGCGTAAAAATGATATAAAGTGTAAGATAAACATGTGGTAATCAATATATAATAGGCATGGAACATCAAAAATTATAGATACGTTTTGGACGTATCAACTCCCAACAATTTGTGGTTTCCTGAACTACCGGCACTGTTATTGCTGTAGTATATCATGAACTACCAGCAATTTGTGGTTTCCTGAACCAGTTTGTGGTTTCCTGAACTTAATTACATCTGAAAACTCCTAGTGCTTGTGTTTTTTCCTGATCTATTTGTGTTTTTCTTGATCTATGTGTGTTTTCATGAGCTTAATTACATCTCCAAACTTGCAGTGCTTCCTGATATTTCATATACAATCTTGAGAAAACTACAATGTTCGCTCATCTGGATGTTTCCCTGGAGTTCTAACTGATGGTTCTCTTGCGATTTTCCCTGGATTTTGTGCTGGATGCCTGGATGGAGTTCCTGCAGGTGAGGGGGCGATGGAATTACTGGAGGCATGAGGGGTTGGGTGGTGTGGCGTCGGGTGTCAATCTGCAGCAGGATTTACTCTCCTAGTGGGGTAAATTTGTGTTTGCTGCGATGATATTTCTTGCTGTAAGAGCATCTCCACTCAGGACGCCCAAATGGCCGCCCAAAAGCCTTTGGGGCGTGCCGAACCAATTTTTGCTCCCACTCGCGACGCCCAAAAGCAAATTTCATCCGGAAGCGTCCACTTTTCTGTCCGGCAGCGCCACATGAAGCCCTTCGCATAGGGAGGCCTTGGGCGGCCCCGGACACAAAATTTCTTCCGCATGACCCACTCACCGGCCGCCACGTACCTCTGCTCTCTCCCCCTCATCTCTCCTTTCTCCTGACAGAAATTTCTCTCTCCTCTATCTTCTCATCTAGCGACCACGACCTCCACTCGCGCCATGGCCGACCGGTGGAAGAGGACGAGCAGGCCGTGGACGAGTCCGAGAAGGTCCCACACCGGCGGAAGAGGACGAGGCTGAGCAGGTCCCTGACCGGCGGACGAGCGGCGGCGCCGGGGCGAGGTCGATGCCGACGACATCGCGCACGCCGACGCAGAGCCGCGGCAACCTTCTAGCCGAGGTGCGCACCGACGCAGGCATCGGCGTTGGTGAGGCCACGAATGAAGAAAAGTTGTAGCACGTGGTGCGCACTCACAAGGGCGCCGATGACCGTAGCTTCTAGTCCGTGTACCAGGAGGAGGACGAGCGGCGGATCAATTGCCTGTCCATCAGCCGCGACCTCGTGCTGAGCAACCTGGGGCTCCACGACACCGACCTGGAGGCCTCCCGCGCCGCGCTGCACAGGCCGGTAACATGTCCAGCAGCAGCATCTGGTACGAGCTGAGCCCGGAGTCTGTCAGCAGTCGTGGTGGAGGACTACGCCGCGACCGGCCGGAGCTTCTGTTCGACACCCGGGTTCGTCGCCGTTGCCCGAGTGCTGCCCGTCGCGCCGGCCGATACCCGCACCTACCCCTCGGCGCTCCTCCCGGCACCGCGGGGCTCAGCGGCGTGACCACGACGGCGGACCAGACCCAGCAGCAAGTGCTTGGCGCCGCGCATGCTCCCCGGCCGTGGCGCGCACCAGGCCGCGGAGCGGAGGTCATGGAGGTCGCCGCCCCGCCATCTCAGCAGCAGCTCCGCGGCCTTCGACCACCGGGATGCAGCAGCAGCAGCTTCGTAGGTCCTGGAGGTCGCCAGGTCCAGCCTCGACGAGGTCGCGCCCGGCGAGGCCTCATGGTCAACTCTATGCTCCAGCTCTACCGCCCAGCCTACAAGGTGTTTGTGGAATTGTTTTTTGCTAATAACAAAGTATCCGGACACAGTTTGGGGCCTCCGAGTGGGAACATGCACACCCTATAGAAACATTATGTCCGGAGGGCGCCCAAATGGCTCGCCCGGAAGGCTTTGGGCGGCCATTTGGGCGCCGCGAGTGGAGATGCTCTAATCTATGTTTCTGTTGAGATTTCCATCGAGCTGAAGTAAAACTCTCCCTGGCCACTGCTGAAGGAAGGAGAAAAGCAGGAGGAAGAGGTAGCAGGGGCCCACCCAGATGTATTTGTTTTCTACTAGCTGGGATTGATGTCCGGTGTCCCGCGCAATGCATGGTCCGCACGCGCGGCGCGAATTCCTGGGCGTGGTCACCTTTCCTTTTCTGTATACGCTGGGACCACATTTCTATTTCCGGAAGGCTATCTGATTCGGACAGGGGCACCCTGTAGCGCAAACGGGTGCCCGGGCACCGTGTAGTCGCGTCCCTCCAGTTTTTTCCTACCGAGAAACTCCCTGAAAGCCAACGTACATACACTGAGAGAAACTGCATCGGACCAGTTTCCCGAGCTTCTGGGTTGAGGAACCGAAGCATTATATCGATCCACCCTTCATCTCATCTCTATTTACGAAGGAATGCCGCTCCGCAGCACAGCGTCGCGTCGTGCGCGTATGTTGCTAGGTCCCGTCTGAGTTGCGCGTGTACTGATCCATCATTTATTGATCAAATCAGATGCAAAGGTAGCCAGTTAGCGACGTTAGCTATTGATTAGCTAACTAGTCCTAACGTACACAACACATTGTAAATGATCTTTCTTTTATTTTCTGGTTGGGCACTGATACAAGCATTATGTACATGTATTTATATGCACGTATATGTATTTTTGATGAGTTATTGTCAAAATAATTATGACATTCTTTTATTTTTACATGTACTAAATTATTCTAGGACACCATGTTTTTATTATCATCTGACTTTTCATATTATTTATTTCATCTCTGACACATTTCTACTAAAAATTAGTATACGTAAGAATTAATCGGTTTATTTAGTGCACATATCAAATTGGGGGCGCTGCAGACATTTCACAACTCAACACGGCAAATAAGACACCACAAACCCAAAAGAAGTCTCACACCAGTTTATAGGAGATTCTCTCCACACAGTTTTTTTCCACTGGAATCTATAAGCAGACTTATGAATAAGCATAAGCTCAAAAGAAGTCATCCTATGTTTGCTTCGAGTTTTTCCTACTCCTTTGAAGCCTGCAAGACAAGGTTTTTTGCATATCTGCATCTTTTCCGTGTCGAGCGAGGTAACTAGACCAAATATTCCTGCCATGACCATCAGATTCTTGCCTAGCTAGCTAACATGACTGTTCTATAGGTCACCCGACGCCATCTAACTTCTGGACAGTAGAGTGGTATGATCGTTTGGACTAGTAGTTAGACTACGGATGGATCAACCAGCGACTTTGTAAGAATCTTTGTTCTTCGGTGGCTGATCTCACAGCTATCTGCCTGCACACAAAAGAAAATGAGAGAGACCTCACAGCCAGGTATCTATATATGTGGGTTGCTTTTAGCCTGATGGCTCTGGTTAACTGCAAGGCCGAGGCGTTTATGTATGCTTGCGAGTTGATATGGCTGCAACGATGGTTTTGAAGAGAGCTCTGCGTTGGTTGCCGCGCTCCTCTGCAGGCTCAGGCCTGGAGCAAGACGAGACAGCAACGAGAGGAACGGACTGCTGAGGAGCCACCGGGATCAGAACCGGATCGTGCCGGTCACGGATGGCGTCCAGGAGAAACCCAAGGCGTCGCCGGCAGCGGAGCCCAAGGTGAACTTGCAAGTCGTGTTGATTTCTGATGCACTTCCTCTCAAACTCCAGTGGAGATTTAACTCTGAAAATACTTGTGGCATGCTTGCATTGGCATGGCGCATGCAGACCGTGGCCCTGAAGGTGTCGATGCATTGCCATGGCTGCGCGAGGAAGGTCCGGAAGCAGATCTCCAAGCTGGAAGGTAGGCGATGGAGTACTAGCTAGCATCTGATCAACCTTGCCCGTATCTCCTGGTTTGCGGTGATTGACAGACAAACTACGGAAACTCTCTAACTGGATGCGTGGATCACGAACTTGTGCAGGAGTTGTGTCCGTCAAGATAGAGCTGGGAATCAAGACGGTGACCGTGGTTGGGAACGTGACCCCCATGGAAGTCCTGGAGGCCGTCTCCAAGGTGATCAAGTATGCGCACATCCTCGCGGCGCCCTAGCTTAGCAGCGATGCTGTTTCGTGGCCGATGCCTCCAGCGGTCCAGTGTGTGTGGTGGTTGCACTTGTAAAAACGATGAGCAATATATTACTTATATCTCTTTCTTTAGAGTCGATTTGAATCTTGAAAAGAGAAATCATAAGCTGTCTTCTGGGAAGCCTGTCCCGGCAACTCGACCGTCTCACCATCAGAAAAAAATCATTCGTTTTTAACTCATAAGCAGACATAAACCTCGTTTAATCATCTGCCCAGACAAGTGCACCAAATCATTATCCACTAGTCCATCTAATACGCTAGTAAGAGGCACAAATAAACGACAGACGCTGTAGCAGCAGCTGAACAAACCCTGCGCTTTGAACTAGCAGGCATGAAAAGTGTCAATGAGATTAGCTCGTAGAGCTCACAGAGAAAAAAAAATGCACCTTGTTCTCGGTCGCATGCAACTGATTAATTATGACAGCAACGCTTTGATGCGTGAACCGGTTGTTGAGATGAATTGCGGATGTGAACTGCCAACGCTCCCTCGGAATGGGTATGAAGGGTGACGCAGCGACGACTGCCACCTTGGATAAATGCTGAAGTGTAGAAAAGAGAAAGTTGAAAAAGTTTTGCGTACTCTTAATTTTTATTTATTTAAGAAATGGAGTCCTGCCCCAGCCTCTGCATACTCTTAATTAGAAGATGACCTCTTAGCAACACTATCTCACACCATCTACTTAGCGATATCTTACATTAAGAATGCACATAATCAAAAAAGAAGAAGAAAATCCCGAAGACCCAATCAGAAACTCGCAACAACAGAAACAAATCATCATTGGCGACACTTAGACTGCGAAAAAGAATCTCCAAAACGACGCCTCAAAAAAGGTAACAGTGTGCCAGCACCGTCGACCGTCGTCAACCTGTCTAACCACCATAGTTAGATTAAGGGGTTCACCTTGAAGTAGGTCCGAATAATGTCCAACCAATGCCTTATACAAGGACACGACCAAAGAGATGTCATTGCCAGGTCAGACTTAGGGTTTTAATCCCGAAAACTGAAATGCTGCGCTAAAAGAGTACCACCAAGAATCCAAGTCACCATAAGTCACACCCCCACATGTCGATACCACCGCTGAGAAGTACCAATCGTCTAGCTCACAGTCACCATGCGCCATGCACATAACTTTCATGTGGACACGAAACCAAGTGTGCACACGAAGGCGTCAACTATTTCTCATCCTCTGGGAATATAGCATGTTTCAACTCGACATGAGCATGTGAGAGGGTACCTCCGGAGCCTTACCAATCCTCTTCAAACACGATCTCCTTGACCCTCGAGGTAAGCACCTTCGTAATCGTGGCGGTGGAGGTGCCATGGTCGACGTACCTAAGATGCCGACATTATGTGGTGAAGGTTGCCAACAAACGAACGGGCACACAGTCATTTGTAGTGTCGACGTTGACCTAAAACGACATCGGCGACGCATTGTCAAGGTGGATCGGGAGGCAGGAGGTGGCAGCCATTGGAGGCGGGAGCCAATCAGACCATCCAGGCGGCACCAAAGGCGGCGACATGCCATGGAAGGCCTGCTGAATCGACATAGTCTAGCCTCACGTCTGTCAATATCCCATGACATAGACAGAGTGCGCGACCTTGGAGAAGACAGATCGTCGAAGCAATCAGGGCCAAAGATGGAACATAGTCCGACCATCCACCGCCATCATCGGGTCAAGTCGCTGCCGAACACGCCGTCACCAAAAACACACGCCGCCGCAAGAGATGCAGACCACCATGGGGGGGGGGGGGGGGGGGGGGGGGGGGGAGTGGTTTATTGCCATTTGTAAGACAGTTTAAAGATAAGATTGTCTTGTGGCAGATTTAGTCACAACTCGTTCACGAAGAAACAGCAGCCGATAATGACCAAACGACATTCAAGTATTCAATGAACTACTCAAACAGTGCTTGTTCAAAAAAAAAAAAACTACTCAAACAGTGTGCACGAGATACATGAGGAGGGACGAAGAAACCCGCAAGTTGGTTAAAAGTCAGCCACTCCTTCCGATTCGACTCCACACTCTTCCACCGTTCCACGTCTCCCTCCCCCTCCCCTAGCTTGGACTCACGAAAATGGCGAAGCCCTCCCAATCCGGTGTCCTCTTCTCCTCCCTGTCGCGGCCCTCCTCGCCGTGGCCCTCCTCCTCCCGCTCGCCCGCTCCGACGCCGACGCCGGATCCACCACAACCGCGTACGACGAGCTCCGCCTCCGCGGCTTTCCGCGCGGCCTGCTCCCCGCCAACGTCCGCGGCTACACGCTCGACGCCGGCTCAGGGGACTTCGCCGTAGATCTCGTCTCCAGCTGCCGCATCGTGCTGCCCGCGGGGAGCTACCTCGCCAACTTCAACGACCGCCTCACCGGCCACCTCGACGACGGCCGCATCTCCGGCCTCAGCGGCATCAGCGTCAAGGCCTTCTTCCGCTGGTGGACAATCACCGGGATCCGCGCCGATGGGGACGAGCTCGTCTTCGAGGTGGGCTCCGTCTCCGCCAAGTTCCCCGCTCGCCACTTCAACGCCAGCCTCGAATGCCCCGCCAAGGCCGACTCTTAGTACACCAAGGCCGAGGTACTATTTTACTGATATACTACACCTCAATTTTTTTTCTGGCAGTGCCCGTTTGGTATACGGTGGAGGCTGAGAATACAGCATCTACGTGTTCATATATGCATTATAATTTCTCAATTTCAATTCACAACGTAATCATTGTTTAATACTCCGTAGCTTGGAGTTATTTCATAGTTTGTTGTCTGGGGAAGCTGTTATTTTTGCAAGTTTGGTGAACAAACTGCACCGGTTTGAACTTTCAGGAACATAATATGGCCATATATCAATGCTGCATGTTGTCGATGCTAGTTCTGATTGTTGTAGTGCCAACTGTTTCGACTTTGGGTAGTGTCAGTAACTACATAGTGGAGGAATCCAAATAAATTGCTTATTTACAATATCTGGCTGGATGCTCAATTGTTTTCTTATGATTGCAGTTTACCATTTCTTATTGCTTCCCAATCACAGTATGTTCATTCTTACTTGCTTGTTTATCATTCTAATTCGCCCTATAGTTACTCTTGTTTTGCCATTATAGTGATTAAGCTTTATTTGAGTTCCATAAGTGCCCTTTATCGGAAAAAATGTTCTGTGGCGTCACATATAAAATTGAAGTACCATGGACCGTGGAGGCATGGAGTAGTCTCGAGTGACATGTGACTGAGCAGCAGAATTATAACAATGCCTCGACCTGAATTACCAGGAGAGTCATCATGTCATAATAGACAAATATAATTAGGGTTTTTCTTCGTGAGATTTGCTTGGTGCTAAACAAGTTTGGTTGCTGCTGGATGGGCATCAAGCTACTCACTAGTTCCACTCCCCATATTTCCTGTATTAGTGCCTCCTTATGTCACTTGGAAGGATTTTAGTGAAGGAGTTACAAACTTACAACTTGACACTATCATGAGTGTAACATTTCTTGGTTTGGGGCTGGACGCAACAGTTGTGCATGCGTGTGCCTATTATGTCGTATGAAATGCTAGCTTTTAACTCATGGTTGTATTAGAATTGTTTGATCTCTTGTAATTTTCTTCGTTTGTATGGTTGCAATTTGTGTAGCTCGAAGATCTTGTTCTACAATGAACTATAAACTTGTTGTGGGTGTGTGTGTGTGTGGGGGGGGGGGGGGGGGGGGGGGGGGGGGGGGTTCAAGGGTAGAACGACTTGACTAAACTACTATGCAACTTACAATTTAACATTTAACCAGGGTTACCAAATGGCCAGTAAATTTGCATCAACTTAGGTGTGAAGATCTTGAACTAATGTACCAGGTCACTACTACTCACATTGTAGGTTCAGTGCTGTTAGTGGTGTGTGTCTTGATTGTGAACCGATAACTCATTGTTAGTGGTGTATGTGTTGATATCTGATACTTTAGGGAGCTAGTTATTTGCTACAAGAGTGATGATGTCTGCTTGATCATGTGGCATCATATTTTGTTTTGTTAAATGAAACACTGAAGTGCTGCTTCTCACCTGCAGGCACCTTTTGCATGTCTCATGATATTGGCATGATTAGCTGCCTAGACATCAAGCACCATGAAAGTTTTTAATCTCTTCGCGTTATTTGTAAAATACTTGTATAAGCCTGGATCGCTAAGCGGACCACTCCACTCCCCACACGCAGAAAGCGCAATAATGTAACAGGTTCTTGTTTTCCGCTGGATGGCTCGTCGTCATAGTCAAGTGAACTGGTAACTGTTATTGTTTCAGTTTGTAATACTCCCTCCGTTCCGATTTATAAGACGTTTAAGATTTTGTAGGCAAACTTTCGTCACGCTAGGAATTTCTTGTGGTTTCCGAGAATACCCCTCTGTGCGTCCATGCACTCATGTTCCCCACCTTCTCTCGTTCCCCTCCGTTAGCCCTCCGTTAGCCAGAAGCACACACGTCACCGGCGAATCACCTTGGTGGCCTCGCCATGTCCATCCACCTCCGCGCCCACGCCTCCACGGCTCGCCCTCCACCGCCGTTGCCACCGAAACCCTCCGCTCCCTCCTCGACAGCGCCGCCGCCCACAACCACCTCTCCAAGGTCATCCGGTTCCGCTGCGGCCGCCCCTCGCGCGCTCTCGGGACTCTCCTGCTCCCTCGCCCTCCCCCGCATCCTCCTACACCGCGCCTCCGCCGGCCTGGCGCCTCGCGTGGCTCCCGCCCTCGCTCGTGCCCGGCGTTCCCAAAGATCCGAGCTCAGATTTTTCTGTCCAAGGCGGCGGATCTGTGAGCCGCGGTGCTAGATCCTTCGACGTCGGAGGAGAAGAATCTGACCTCCGCGAGGATGCCGCCGCCTACGCTTGTGTTCTCGCTGTTTCAGAAGATCGAAGCCGAGTTAACAACTCGACCAAGTAGATTGCAAATAGTAGAATAGGTGTGGCTGCTTAGCAAGCTACCATCCTCCCTAACCTCTCACTCTCCTCTCCTTGAGAGTCCACCGCCAGGGTTGCCCAGATCCGGCCGCTCTCGCCGCCGGCGTTCACGCTGGTTGGTGTGGAGCTGCTTTAGGGTGCCGGCCGTTCTGTACATCAGTAGTTTAGGTTTGTTTGCCTCCGGCGAGTTGCCTGACATGGCGAATGGCGCTATGCCGTCTTCTCTGCCCGAAGGAAAGTTGCTCCGGCGTGCTGGCGCGGCGCCGAGCACATCATCGTGATGCTCTCCGTCAAATCTCCAAGGTGGAGGAGGGATGGAGGAGGCAGATCGATGGTTTCCTTCTTCAATAAGCGTCTCTGCATCTATCTTCTGCGGATTACTTTGCTGCTCCTGGCCGGCCAAGGTGGTGAGGGGGAGAAGTGGAGGAACTCGCGGTGGATGTTGATGCGCAGCAGGTATCCCGGCGGTGTTGCGGATGCGCCGCTGGAGTGGAAGGGTTTGCTGCTGAGTGGAGCTCCATGGAGGAGTTCATCAGCGTCAAACTGCGATCGCTGCTGCTTTAATAAGCATCTGTTTCGTGCTGAGGCAACTGGATTGGGCGTTGCTGCTCTTCTGCGCCGCGGTGGTAGCGGGAGGAGAGCCGGAGTCTTGATTCGGCTGTTTCTTGGGAAGATCTTCAGGCTGCAACTGACGGAGCCCATCAATGGCAGCGTGTTTCCGCTGTCGTTATTTTTGGCCGATGGGGCCGCTCTGTGCCGTGGTGCTCCGGGCGTCACAGCGTCTTCAACCTCCAGGCTGATGTGCCATTGCGGAGGCCTTCTTCAGCTCTGCTGCGGCGTTCTACGTTGAGCTATCTCCAAGTGGTCATGTCCCGGCGATGGCGTCGACGGCCGGTGCGAGCTGTGTTTCCATGGTGGAGAGGGACCCAATTGCGTTCCCAAATATTTAGTTGAGGTCCTTTCTGTAATAGCCAAGGACTTGGTTGTTTTTCTTTTTTACTTTGAGGTCCTTGTTGTATGTTGTAATCCTACCAATTAATGCAGTCTGGACCCTTCGGGGGTCCTTCCCTTGTTCAAAAAAAGAAGATCGAAGCCATGTTCCATGAGGAGCTTGGGGGCGGAGGAGCTGCTGGGCGGAGGAGCACGGCGAGGTGCTGGGGTGCACGGGACGGAGGAGCACGACCAGGTGGTGCTTGGGGTGGAGGGGCGGAGGAGCATCGCCGGATCTTGGGCGGAGGAGTAAGCACGGCCAGCCGGCCAGATGTTGGGGACAGGTGCCTCGGGAGGAAGGAGATTGATTTTTGTCGTTTAGCCGGTTAGATTAGGAAGTTTGCTCGTTTTTGGTCTTGTCGGAAAATTTCCAGAACCTCTTATAAATCAGAACGGAGGGAGTATATACGACTTCTGATGAGGACGTCTCTTAGATTAACTGTTCCCTTCTTTTTGCGGGCATGCTTGACACCATACCACTATACTGGTAGTCACCCTATTTCTGTGGATAAACATCCCATATATTAGATGGAAATCTGTACCTTTATACCCTGCCCAAAAGTTTAAACAACAGATAAATGTCTTGCATCGAGCGGTCATAGTTGCAGGTTTGCAGCCTCAGGGAATAACACCGGCGCCAACATACGCTAGCAGAGAGAAAATTACAAAAAACCACCACAATTGCGACTAGGGTCACCACAATCTGTTAGGGTTTAAACCACCAGCATATACGTAACAAAAAAACTACCACATCGGTGCTAGCCGCTCGTTTAACCCCGCAAATGGGGCCCGTTGTCAGACTGACGTGGCAAGCGGCGTTTGACTGGACCGCCAAAATAGACGTAGGGCCCACCTGTCATCACCTCCAACCCGACTCTCTCTTTTGGACATTCTGTCGAACACCTCGCGTCTCTCTGACATGTGAGCCCTACGTCTAAATAGACGGTCCAGTCAAACGTGGCTTGCCACATCACTCTGACAGCGGGCCCATCCGTCAGTTTCGGGGTTAAAACCGAGCGTCTCAACGGTTAGCACCGATGTGGTCGTTTTTTGTTACGTGTTAGTAACTTAGTACTGAGGTGGTGGTTTTTGAAACCCTAGCCGCGATTGTGTTGATTTTTTGTAATTAACTCACAAGCAGAGAGGTTCTTTTAAAATAAAAAAGTATGGGAGATTTTTACAAAAAATCACTGTCAAAGACTAATCAACCGAGTGCCACGTGAGCAAATACGGGACTCTACAGCCGCCACCATCGATGTTGGGAACAACCGCCGGCGATGCTAGAAGGGGGCGTGGTTGATGTTGCAAGCCAGCCAAGCGCACCGTCGATCGTCGATGCTATTAGCGGAGGACGACGATGATGCTAGACGGATCCATCACGCATGTTTCAAGCCGTCAGCCAATGACGAGGTGTTGCAAGCTGACGCTGCAAAGCGGTGCCGCCTCCCACCGTATGTAAGTTGCAAAACAATTTTGCCCGAGGGATGCTTGATGTTGGAATTGTTACACTTTTTCTGGAAGCGTAAGTGATTATTGTTACAAACAATTCAGGAATCTGCTGCAAAGATATATGCCATGGGGATTTTACAATGGTGCGCTTGTTATATTTTTTTTGCTAGAAGCAGTTTTTTTTACGTGGAACGCAGACATTCCATTAACTTAACTCGGTATAATCGCCGGACAAGCTAGAAGCAGTTGTTATTATTGCTGCAAATGATGCAATTTGATTGTTGTACCGTAGAGCGTTGCCTGAATGGGCCTAAAGTAAACAGGCCTGCTAGTCGATGGAGGTGCTTGCGGCATTGCCTTGCCTAGAGGGTTGGAGGCCGTCCGCCGTTGCAGCCAACGAGTGGCGGCGGCGGCATGGCCGGCGACAGCTATCCAACCAGTCGCGGCCGGCTAAATCACCAATAGCATCTAAACCCACCTACATAGACTGCATAGACGAGGACATCCTACGCGAGATCTTCATCCAGCTCCGTCCCTCGCGGCGCTCGTCCGCGCCGCCTGCACCTGCCGCGCGTGGCGCAGCGCGGTGGCCTCCTCCCCTGCCTTCCGCCGCCGATTCCGCGAGCTCCACAGGGCGCCCTCCTCGGCCTCTTCTTCCAGGTCCCTTCGCCCCCGCAAACACCTAACCTTCCGCCTTCCCCTCCTTTTTCCCCTCACGCCGCCGCGACCGTGACCTGAACGCCGCCGTCCGCTGCGGCGACTTCTTCTCACCTCCATCCAGGAGCGCCCCGACGAATCCCCCTGCTGGGACATCATCGATTCCGCCACGGCTACGTCCTCCTCATGAATTGGGATGAGGCGTTGCTCACCGTGTTCAACCCCTGCTGCGGTGGAGCAAAACTTTCGATCTCGGCACGACGGACCTCTTTGACGGACGTAAGGGCGCCTACGCGCAACTCAACGCCCGCTTGGTCTACTCCGACGAGAACCCAATGTCGTTCCGTGTGATAATGCTTGCCAATGACAAGTCCAGAGTGCGGGCTGCTGTTCTCTCCTCCGACACTTGGGAATGGTCTCTCCTTCCATGGGTGGATGTCCCGGCGAGGCCAACTACCCGTAATTCTGGATTCAAAATGATTGTGGCATGCAAGCGAATGGATTCCTTTACTGGGTCTACACGAATCGAAAGTTTATGATCACCCTAGACACCAAAACAATGGAATTCTCTGTTGCTGAGCTTCCTCAGTGTCTGAAGAATCCGCGCTGCCACTTTGTTGTAGGTGAAACCAAGTATTCCACACCATGTATTGTCTATACATTGACTTCACCATTGGTGTGTTGCTCTTTGAAAAAGAGGGTGATGATGCTGGGAGTTGGAATTTGGAGAAGGAGTTTTATCTGTACACACGGCTTACAGAAGTCCTTAAGGCCACCAGAAGAGGTGAATGTGGTGGCTGTCATGGATGGCTTTGCTTACTTGGCAGCACATATCGATGATAATAATCCGCAATCCCGATGGCACCTCTCCCTCTGCTTAGAAACGATGGAGCTGGATAAGCTGTTTCGGGCGGCATTTGATGAAAGTGTTCATCCCTATGTCATGGCATGGCCTTCTGCTTTAGTAGGTAACTACGGGACGTTTGCACTTGGCGAAGCTCCATGAAATGCATTACTGGATATCGCGCACTAGGATGAAGGAGCAGAATCTTGGAAACAAATCTGTTGTTGGCTGGTTATGTTGGGAAGTAATTTCTTATGAAGCTGCATCACCCTGAAGATTTTGGTCAAGTTCTACAATATTGAAGACTCAACTGCATGACAATTCTTTTGATCCTGTTCGCTATAGTTTACCTTCTGTTTGCACTTAGCGCTTCTTAGTACTGGTGTTAGAAATCCGAACCTGCTCTGTTTCTTTGGCTGTCTACACTTTCTGTTTGCACGTGCTGGGATGTATTTTTTTTTTTTGAAACAAACGTGCTGGGATGTATTACAAGGAGTCTGTTTTGTGGTTTGTCTGTTAGACTATTGTTCTCAATGGAGTAGATTTGAGCATGACTAGTAGTGCATTTTTATCTACCAGTGTTGAACTTGTGCTGCTTTTTTGCTATATGTAAAGATGACTGCTGAACTGCATCCTTTGTTTATGATATAGTTACCTGTGTAAATTTATTCGCATGATTCATTGGCTAACTTCCATTTTCTGCTGCCTAGGTTATATTTAGTTTGATATTGTTGCCTTTTTACAGACTCTAATATGTGACTTTGACAATTACTTTATTAGTGTATAGCGTTTTTTTTATAGTTTTGTCAAATCCACTTGTTAGTCCTCTCCCTCTCCTCTAACTATGTAGAAACGGAAAATCAGGCAATTTAACGTAGACATGTCCAATCTTGATAGTTCTAGACATATTTATGGTCAAATTTTGAGAAGTAGTCGAGTTGATTGTTCAGTATATGTAATAAAATACACACTCATATTTATTTAGTTATCCTATTAAAACTCCAAATCAGGTACTCCCTCCGGTCGGCAAGAACTGTCGCAGAAATATTACTAGCTTAGTACAAAACTTATATAGATTGGCGACACTAATTTTGGATCAGAGGGAGTAGTTTCTTTCTTCTGAAAGTTGAATTGTTGTTTCCTCTACAGCTGCAGCTTATAGACTAGTATGAGAAACATTAGACACAGAAGATGCAGACCACTGCTTACTGTTTTCTTCTATCTTGGAGATATGCTGATAGCTACTATGTTGTGAACTTGTGGATGAGGGGAAGAGCATGGATGTAACTCAGGACCTTGTCCAACTGTTATTTTGCTGCACCTGATGCTGGTACAGTGGCAGCAGTATAGCATTGTCATTCGTCGAATTGTTTTGAACTTTGATTGGTTGCTAGTGATTGCCTCTTTGAAAGCGAATAGTTCACCTCTGTAACATGAAATTCCAGTGCCCTACAGTTAGGGTTCGGTTCTGGGATGGAGTGGAACGGAATGGAACCGTTCCATTCCCAGAACCCATTCTTGTGTTCGGTTAGGACATTGAATGGAATTCACTGGTTCCAGAAAAGGGAATATTCCTCAATATTCGGAACGCACCGATTCGGCCGGACGAGGTGGAACGGCACAGTAATCATCGCGATTAACTCTAATTTAATCAAGTTTAGCAATAATTAATCAAGATTAGAAATAATTAATCAAGTTTAGCAATAATTAATTAAGTTTAGCAATAATTAATCCAGTTTAGGAAATAATTAATCGAGTTTAGAATAATTTCATTCTCACTCCATTCCATTCTCATCCCATTCCAAAACCGAACACAAGAATGGAACGGTTCCGTGACAATTTTTTGTCCAAACCGAACATAGAAATGGAACGGTTCCATGATAGTGGAATGGAATGGCATTCCATTCCTTCACATTCCGAAACCGAACACACCCTTAGATTCCGTGCATGGAGAGTGGCAGTGGTGGTGAAGTGGTAATAGTCATGGTCACTTCTGGAACAGCAAGCATAGTAGAAGCTGAGTTTATAGTGGATTGCGCAGTCCCACAATGTTGTCGCATCAGAACATGACCCAAGGAATTGGTCAGTTTTTGGGTCGGCGGCCATGGTGTATGAGGGCCTAAGAGCATATCCACCGGCACCCTCCAAATCGGTGTCCGACACCCCCAATTGAGGCCCAATTAGGGGGTGCCGGACACATGTCCGCCCATGTTTTTGAGGCCGCCCACAGCGGGGCCCCCAAAGGCCCGCCCCCCAACGGCGAGCAACGGATCGAACACCTTGCGGGCGCCAACTTGTCTCGGCCGCGGCATTCAAACTAATTAAAAGCGATGCAAATTAAACTAAAACGATGCAAGTTACAAACTTAAACTAAGACGTTACAAACTTAAACTAAAACGATAGAAATTTAAACTAAAACGGTAGCTAAACCCTACTCTAAACACCGCCGCTCGGGCCAGACTCGTCGTCGTGCGCGGCCTTCTGGCTCTGGGCTAAGCGCGAGCGCACACGCCTCTCTTGCCGGAGCGCGCTCGCCACCCGGTGCATGGCATCCCTCTCTGTCGCCCGGCGCTCGGCATCCCTGTCTGCCGCCGCTTCCCTCGCCTGCGCCTACCTCGTCGCCCGAATCTGGTTCAGCTCCTCGTGAGACTCCCGCTCGGCGCGCAGCTGGGAGGCCGCATGCGCTAGCTCCTCCGCCAGGGCGATGAGCTGCTGCTGCCTGGGCTCCTCCGCCTGGGCATTGAGCTGCTCGTACGCCGCCCGCTCAGCGGCCATGAAGGCGCGGCAACGCTCGTCGCGCTCCGCGCTCGCGATGGAGGCCTAGATGATGGCGGCCCCCACGGCGTCCCCAGCCGCCTCGTAGCCGAGCCTAACCTGGCGGCTTGTCTGCTCGTTGCGCCAGCTCTCGAATGAGTTGGCGGCAACCACCAGGTCCGGCCACACCGGCGGCGGTAGCACCGCCTGCTGCGGCTCCTGCTGCGGCGGCGGCGACACCTCATCGAGCTCCGGCGGCGGCTCCTGGCCGGGGTACGGGTCCTGCACCGGCTCCTGCTCCTCCTGCTCGTCCACGTCGACATCGTCCACATCCGCCCAGTCGAACGGCTGTTCGTCGGCAGCGTCCTCCTGCGCCGTGCCGTGAGCACGGCGTCCTGCCAGGGTGAGGGTGGCCCATGAGGCGGCGAGGCATGGTGCTCTGGACTACGGCTAGTGCTGTGGTCAAGTGGCTACGACGAGCGTCGGTGTTGGTGTGTGTGAAATGGCTGCATGGCGGGGGCCTCTTTATAGCCGGCCAAGGTCGAGGCGGGAAACCGAGGCGGGAAGCGGTGGCGCTGGGCGGGAAGCGCCGGGTGGGTGAGCACGCGTCGCGTCGGAGTTAATGGCGGCGACACGTCTCCGCCACTGCGCCGCTTGGAAAGCCGGGAAAGGCTGGGCGCTCAGCAGGCCCCGCCGTAAATGCGAGGCGTGCGGGAGACGCATCGCCGTCCCATCCTTCGTCGCTGACGTGGTGTGGAACACGGCATATGCCACGGGGTGGCTAAGATCGGGATGGGGGCAGCATTCTGCAACAGCGGCACCCGCAGGGATTGCGCCGAGGCGCGGACACGGGAAGTACCCAGGTTCGGAGCCCTCCCGGAGGAGGTAACACTCCTACTCCTGCTCGATCTCTCTATCAAAGGTGGACACAGTACAGAGGTGCTCCTTGAGCTGTTCGGGGGTTCCATGGTTCGGGTGTGGGGAGGAAGAAGGATGAAACGATCGGCCCCTTCTACTTGGGCACCAGGCAGCCTTATATAGGGCTGGCTGCCTGGCTTACAGGCGGGTCCGGCTAGCCCGTGCCAGCCGGGCAGTGTCGGCTATAGGGGTGTCTCTTCATGACGCTGCATGTCCGCCGAGCAGTAGAACCTCGTAGGCCTGCAGGCGATGTCGGGGTAGACTTGGCGTCGTGGAGGGCTGGCCGGCTGCGATGCCGGACCCTCCGACCGGGTAGGCGGCGCCTGGGATCTTGTCGGGCGCGAGGCAGCGCTCCGTGCCTCCTGCCTGTCGGGGCTGCTGAGCACTGTGGGAGACGTCAGGCCATGCTTCGCTTTAGCCCACGCCTGGGCAGCGTGGAGGGCGCCGGGCACGGTTCCGGCACCCGCCCAAAACGGGCCCTTGTCTTCCGCTCGTCGTGGGAGCGTGGCAGCCGGTCGTCCGGCTGGCGAGCAACCGAATCCGGCTGCTGCCGTTGACCTCGGTCGTATAAGGCGGGCGTCGTTTGTCGTTATCTGTTTGTCTGGGAACTGTGCCGATGACGAGTCTGCAGTTCGTCTTGCCCGCGCCGCTCGGCTGCGCTTCGACTGGCTAGGCGGTGTCCGGCTGCGCTCGGGGCAGACGGGCTCGGCCTAGCCGGGCAGCAGGAGGCGGCCGGGCACCTGGATTTTGCATTTCACTCGGGATCTTCTGTGGGTCTTTGGGTACCCGGGTTTTATCCCCATGTCACTAGCCCCCGAACACGTTGGAGCGATGCAGCCGGTTACGGCGAGGAGGGCTTCTGCGTGTTCAACAAACCGAAGGAGTTCATCCGGTCGAGGAGGCGAAACGTCGAGCGCTCCACCGGCCGGGTGCTGATGATGACGTCACGGATGACGCTGGCACGTCCCATCCGCCTGCCAGGCGGTTTGCCCGGCAGTCGAGACGACGCCTCGGTTCCTGTCGCAGGATCTTCTGTGGCGAAACCGCCGTAGTGGGATCTTCTGTGGCGAAACCGCCGCCCACGATCTCTCCGTTGATTGCGCGGTTACGCGCCACGCGGCGCGATCTCCGGAGGTGGTTACCGGATGCGGCCAGGCTATAAAAGGGGGGCGACGGGCGCGGTGGAGGAAGTTCGCCCACTTCGCTCCATCTTCCCAACGCCCGAGGCCTCTGCCGCGACTCCCGTGCTTCTCCTCTCCTTTTCCTTCTCCGGCGAAGAAGCTCTCCACCGGCGCGGCGCCTCTTCCTCCAGCGTGCGGCAGCAGCGGCCACGCGGCGACCACGGGCCACCACCACTCGACACCGGCGATGACTCCCGCTCCTCCGAGCACGCTGGAGCCCGAGATGGCGGAGGGGAATGACGGCGGCGGTGACTGGCGCGGCTCGCACATCACCGCGGAGGACATCGAGGGCCTCCGCGCGCGCGGTCTTCTGTTGACGGAGGAGCGCGTGGGGGTGCACCTCGCCGCCGAGGACGAGGTAGTCCCCGTCGCGCACGCCGGCAAGTCTGTGGTCTTCATGGACCACTTCAACCGCGGGCTCGCGTTGCCGGCGAGCCCGTTCCTCCAGAGTTTCCTGCAGCTTTTCGGCCTGCAACCGCACCACCTCGGAGCGAACTCCGTGGCGACGCTGACGTACTTCGCCACCGTCTGCGAGGGGTGGCTCGGCGTCTGGCCTTCTCTTCCTCTCTTCTGCCGGCTGTTCTACCTCCGCGGCCGTTACCTCGGCGACAAGGAGGAGCTCGGCTTCGTCGACTGCGGAGCTGCGATTGTCTACCACCGGTCACGGACGGAGCTGCCCGGCTACAAGAAGCCGGACACGGTGAAGGATTGGCAGCGGGCGTACTTCTACGTCCGCAACTTGAAGGTGGGTGAGGATCACATCCGCCTGCCGGCCTTCCAGCCGGCCGCCCCGGTTAGGGCCAACTGGGGCGTGAAGATGTACGGCGACCAGACGGACGTCGATAAGATGCTTGAGCGCCTCGAGGAGCTCTTCACGAAGGAGGGGTTGACCACCCGGGACGTCACCCTTTGCTGGCTGTACAACCGGATCGCGCCGCTGCAGGCCCGGCTGCACAAGATCTGCTTCCTGACCGGGCGCCTCGACCCCACCCGGCTGACCTGGAAAGCGGTGGAAGCTGGAGTCGCTGAACGGCTGGCTCCGGCACGTCGCCAAGGAGCAGAGGGTGGTGGAGAACTGGAAGTACAGCAACGCGCCGTACACTCGCAGGAAGCGGGCGCCCCAGGTATGCTTTCCTTGCTCGTGCTTCTTCTTTCATGTCTTGGCCGGCTGCTCATCCGGCCGGCTGCGCAGCTGTTCAAGATCCAGCGTGAGGAGGATGGGCCCAACGACCCCCAGTTCCGGCCGAACATCCGGCTGGAGATGGATCCGCCTGGGGAGGCCCAGCCGGAGGGTGACGTGGAGGCGGCCGAAGGTGGCGCCGATGGCGAGGGCGACGACGACGAGGCAGCCCAGGTAGATGGTGGTCGCGCCGGAGACGACCAGGCGGATGAGGCGCCGGCTGACCAGGCGCCGCTTGGAGGTGGCGAGGCGGGCGACGCTCCGCCGGTTGCTCGGGGTAAGCCGGCTGCCTCTAGCTCTGATGTTGACGAGGTCTCAAAACCCGTGGAAGTCATTGATCTCTCAGACACTGAGAGCATGAGAGTGTAGAGACCACGGGGTCGACCTCGGCCCCTCGCCCGAAGAGGCCGAAGCCGGCTACTCCAACCGGCGTGGAGGGAGACGACGACGACGGCGAGTTGCTGCTGAGGAAGCGGCCGAAAAGGGTCCTGGTCAACGTGCGCGGGTAAGTGCTTCTCATTGCTTGATATCTCTGCTGTCTTGCCGGATGAATCATCATGCTTCTCGCAGGGCGCCGAGGCCCTTGACTGTTGGCGGGGCCGCGGAGACGGCAGTTGCGCCGGCTACGCAAGCGGATGCGGCCGCCCGGGCAGCCGGAGGGCAGGAGGGCGAGCCAGGGGAGCAGCGCGAGCAGCCCCTTGCGCTGGGTACGGGAGGCCAGCCGGTGGCTCCCCAGGTTGAGGTGGTTCCGCCTTCCGGCGGAGGCGATGTCGAGATGGCTGGTGGTGCCCCGGGGGCAGCCGGGGTCCGAGCGGTGGGTGCTCCGAAGACGAGGGACGACGCGGCACCCTCTACGAAGAAGGCCAAGTCGGCGGCGAAGAAGAAGGCGGGGAAGCAGGTGGCGCCGGCTGCCGTGGAGAAGGCCAAGGACGCCGCTGCCTCTTCGCAGCGGCAGCTGGTGCCGGCTGATCCCTCCATTGCCGCCAACGCCGGGGGGACGCGGAGGCCGTCCAACCCGCTGGACTTTGCCTTGGAGATCCGGAAGGAGCTGGTGGTCCAACTCCAGGACTTCGACCGCTTCCTGGAGCTGCTCAAGGTATGTTCTTTTGCTTTGTTTCTTTGCTTTATCTTTGGCCGGCTGCGGCAGCCGGCTCGAGTTCTGAGCCTCATCTTTTCTTAACTTCAGGAGGAGTCCAACCAGAAGGTCCTACAGCTGGAGAAGGACCTCGAGGCCGCCAAGAGTAGGTGTTTTGCCCGGCTGCGATTCTTCCATACGGAGCCGGGTGCGGGTCTGATGCTTTTCCTTGCAGAGAGCGACGAGGAGCTGCGCGCCAAACTGGCTAGCTACCAGTTCAGCGACCTGGCACAGGAGGTGGAGCGCCTCAAGAAGCGCGACGAGGAGCGGCAGGCGGAGCTGGAGAGCCTGGCCAAGGCCAAGGAGGCGGTGGAGAAGGCGGCGGTGGAGGCGCGTGAGCAGTTCGAGAAGCTGGAGCAGGGCTACAACCAGCAGCGCAAGGACGACCAGGCGGAGATCACGAAGCTGAAGGACGAGGTCACCCGCCTGACGGCGGAGGAGGAGTCGGCGCGCAGAGAACTGGCTCGGATCGACTTCGCCGTTCGAGGTAATCTTTGTAACGATGCCCTTGTCTTGCTGAAGATTTTCTTGTTCTGACGCTTTTGGCCGGCTGCAGGCTACTATCCGTCTGCGGGCCTGGAGGCGGCTAGGGCCCAGCTGGAGGCCCTTGGGGTGGAGCCAACTGACGCCGCCATTGCCGGCTGCTCGACCTCCGTGGCGGACCGGGTGGACCGGCTTGGAGTCGATGCCTGCGCGTTGGCCTTCGTGACCGGGAGGCTCTGCAGGTACGTCTGGCCCGGCCAGGGAATCCCCATCGTCCTGGCCGAGCTGGCACGTCGTCTTGCTCTTGCGCCGGCTGCGGTGCAGGAGCTGCAGGAGTCGGCCGCGCGCGGCGGAGCCTTGTGGGCCGTGTCGCTGCTCAAGTCCTGGTACCCGGCTGCCGACCTGGAGCTGCTCACGGTGGGCTTCCGGGATGACGATACGTACGCGAAGCTCAAGCAGCGCCCGGACATTCGTGATGCCGCCTGCACCATCGCTGACTTCGTCGACTTCTCGGACTTCATCCCCGACAGGCAGCCGGCCCAGCCGGCCAAGGAATCGGAGGCTGAGTACGCCGAGGAAGACGATGGCGACGAAGTCGAGGAGCCGGCGAAGGGCTCCAAAGGGAAGGCCGTCGAAGAAGCCGGCTGCTCCAAAACTGGCGACGTGGCCAGCTCCTCCAAGGCTGCCGAATGAAGACCTCGGGATGCCGAGTTGCCGCTTGTAGCCTCGTACTCTTTTGTGAACTTGTCTTATTTGCCCCCGGGATGCCGGGCGTACTTGTTTAGAACCTTTGGTATTCGTGTCGTAACTTCTGTGGAGCTTCGTCTCCTTTACTTTGTTTCTGCTCGAGCTTTCTCGTAATTGCTTTTTCCTCTTTACCCTCACTAGCCCCCGAGATTCGGCTCGGCTGGCGCAGCGAGGCGAGTTGAATCTTAGTCTTCTATGGTTTGCCCGGCTGCCTCGGGGGAACCGGGTTTTTGCGCACTAGCCCCCGAGATTCGGCCCGACTGGCGTAGCCAGTTGAGTCGAATCTGGACAAGGAATCTTCGATAGCTCGCCCGGCTGGTCGTTGCAGCCGGGTTTTCGCGCACTAGCCCCCGAGATTCGGCCCGACGGCGTAGCCAGTTGAGTCGAATCTGGACTAGGAATCTTCGAGAGCTCGCCCGGCTGGTCGTTGCAGCCGGGTTTTCGCGCACTAGCCCCCAAGATTCGGCCCGACTGGCGTAGCCAGTTGAGTCGAATCTGGACTAGGAATCTTCGAGAGCTCGTCCGGCTGGTCGTTGCAGCCGGGTTTTCGCGCACTAGCCCCCGAGATTCTGCCCGACTGGCGTAGCCAGTTGAGTCGAATCTGGACTAGGAATCTTCGAGAGCTTGTGAGGCCGACAAAAATCGACACTTTCGTTAGATCGTTAGTCCTCAAAATCAAAAGGGTTGGCAATTTTAGCTTCGGTTTTTACTTGATTAGGGGTCGGCTCGCCCTTGTTTTGCCTCCTGTGCCCCTTCCCGTGTCTCGGCGTTGCGACCCCTGCTCTTGCCGGCTGGACTCTGCAGTCGGATCCGAAGAGAGGGCCAGCTGGCTGGGCGCGCGGTACTGAGATCTGTGAGAGGCTGGATGTAGGCGAACGAGAGCGTGGTTTTCTCTGTCGCGAGCCGGAGACTTTTTCTTTCTTGCGAGTTTTTCGCGTGTGCCCCCTAGCCGGTTTCTGCCCAGCGTGTCAGCCGGGTTGCGGTCTGCAGCCGGATGCGAGAGTAGGCGTCGGGGTCGAGCACGGTACTAAGCCAACGTAAGCGAGGATCAATAGCCGGCTAGCCGCAGTTTTTCTGTCGCGAGCCGGAGATGTTTCTTTCTTACGAGTTTTTCGCGTGTGCCCCTAGCCGGTTTCTGCCCAGTGTGTCTGCCAGGTTGCGGTCTGCAGCCGGATGTGAGAGTAGGCGTCGGGGTCGAGCACGATACTAAGCCAACGTAAGCGAGGATCAATAGCCGGCTAGCCGCAGCGAAGGATAAAGAAACAACACCGATACAACGGCAGCCCCCGAGTGTGCGCTCGGGAGTGCTAACTTTTACTCAAAAGAAACAACAGGGCGTTACACTTCTTCTAGGAGTAGAATGGCCTGAGGAGGCAGGCGTTCCACGGGCGTTCCCCCTCCTCGAAAGGGGTAAACGGCTTGTCCTCTTTCTCCTCACGTACGTCTGTGAGATAGTACGCGTTGTTGCGCAGCGCTCTGCTGATGATGAACGGGCCCTCCCAGGGGGAGGACAGCTTGTGGAGTCCCTTGGTGTCTTGGATCCATCGGAGCACCAGGTCTCCTTCGCGGAACGTGACCGGGTGCACTTTCCGGCTGTGGTACCGGCGCAGATTCTGCTGGTAAATGGCCGATCTGGACAAGGCCAGTTCTCGCGCCTCCTCGAGGAGGTCCACGCCGTCTTCGTTTGCTCGCTTGGCTTCTTTCTCGGTGTAGAGGATGGCTCGAGGGGAGTCGAACTCGATGTCAGCCGGCAGGACTGCTTCCGCGCCGTAGATGAGGAAGAAAGGCGTGTAGTTCGTCGAGTGGTTGGGGGTGGTCCTGAGGCTCCAGAGTACATGCGGGAGCTCTTCGATCCAGCATCCGGGTGCTCGCTCGAGTGGGTCGACCAGCCGGGGCCGGATTCCGGCTAGGACTAGGCCGTTTGCTTTCTCCACTTGGCCGTTGGACTGGGGATGAGACACCGAGGCGAGGTCCAGACGGATTCGCTTCTCGCTGCAGAAACGCTTGAAGGGGCCCTTGGCGAAGTTTGTGCCGTTGTCGGTGATGATGCTGTGCGGGTAGCCGTAGCGGTAGATGATGTCTTGGAAAAAGGTGATGACCGTCTGGCCGTCCCACTTCTTGACTGGCTTGGCCTCGATCCACTTGGTGAACTTGTCCACCGCTACGAGGAGGTGAGTCATGCCGCTTCGCGCCGTCTTGAAGGGACCAACCATGTCGAGCCCCCAGACGGCGAATGGCCAGGTGATGGGGATGGTTTGCAGGGCTGCAGCCGGCGTGTGTTTCTGCTTGCTGAAGCGCTGGCAGCCGGTGCAGGCGCGAACCATCTGCTCGGCGTCGGCTAGAGCAGACGGCCAGTAGAAGCCGTAGCGCAAAGCCTTCGCTGCGATTGACCTGGACGCGGCGTGGTGCCCGCATTCGCCCTTGTGGATGTCCTCTAGCAGGCGGCGCCCCTCTGCCGGCTCGACGCACCGCTGAAAAACGCCTGTCGCGCTGCGCTTGTAGAGCTCGCTGTTGATGATGGTGTACGCCTTGGAGCGTCGCAGAACTTGTCGTGCTTGCACCTCCTCCTCTGGGAGCGTGCCGTGTGCGAGGTAGTCGAGGAATGGCTGCGCCCATGAGGGAACTTCGTGGATGGTGAAGACGCCGGCTAGCGCCAGCTGGGCGGCTTTTGGATCCGGCTGCGCAGCCCCCGGGTGTGTCGGAGCAGCCCCCGGGTTTGCGCTGGTCTTGTCGATGAGCTCAGGGACGGGTGCGGCTGGCGGCTCGTAGCCGGGTGGGTCCAGACGACGTGGTGGGGGACAGCCCCCGAGTTTGCTTGTCCGGCTGGTGGGGCTGCAGCCCCCGGGTTTGCTTGTCCGGCTGGTGGGTTCGCAGCCCCCGGGATGACGATGGATTCCGAGTCGGGTGACGGTGTGATGGATGGCTTGTAGACGTGCTCGAGGGAGACACCGGGTGGAATGGCTCGCCGGGTGCTGCCAAGCTTGGCTAGCATGTCAGCCGTCTCGTTGTTGGCTCTGGGCACGTGGTGGAATTCGCACCCCTCGAAGCATGTGCAGAGCTACTGCACGAAGAACCGGTAGGAGGCCATGTTGGCGTCCTTGGCGTCCCAGTTCCCTGAAGTTTGCTGGATCACCAGGTCCGAATCGCCGAAGCACAGGATGCGCTGGATGCTCATTGCCTTGGCGATCTTGAGGCCGTGGACGAGAGCCTCGTATTCGGCGATGTTGTTGGAGGCTTTGAAGTTGAGCTGCACGGCGTACTCCAGCCGGTTGCCCTTGGGTGCGATGAGGACGATTCTGGCTCCCAGGCCTTCGTACATTTTGGAGCCGTCGAAGTGTATCCACCAGTGCGAGGAGTCGGGCACAGGCGGCAGGTACTGTGTTTCCGCCCAGTCGACGATGAAATCGGCGAGGAGTTGGGACTTGATGGATACTCTTGGCTGGTACAGGACCGTGTGTGGGGCCAGGTCGATTGCCCACTTGGCGACTCGGCCGGTTGCGTCTTTGTTGCCGATGATGTCCCCGAGTGGAGCCGTGCTCACCACGGTGATGGCGTGCTCTTGAAAGTAGTGGCGCAGCTTCTTCTCCGCCATGTGCACGCCGTACACGAGCTTCTGTTAGTGGGGGTAGTTCTGCTTCGACTGCGAGAGGACCTCGCTCACGTAGTAGACCGGCCGCTGGACCGGGTGCTCCTTGCCTTCCTCTTGGCGCTCCACCACTAGGACGATGCTGACGCACCGGTTGGTGGCGGCGATGTACATGAGCATGGGCTCCTTTGGAGCAGGCGGTGCCAGGACCGGTGCCTCGGATAGTGCCTTTTTGAGCTCGGCGAAGGCTGCGTCTACTTCGTCCGTCCAGACGAACTTGCCGGTTTTCTTCAACAGGTGGTACAGGGGCAGGGCCTTCTCGCCCAGCCGGCTGACGAACCGGCTAAGCGAGGCCAGGCAGCCGGCGAACTTTTGGATGTCTTTTAGGCCGGTTGGCCGCTCCATGCCCTCGATGGCGGCGATCTTGTCTGGGTTGGCCTCGATCCCTCGCGCGGAGACGAGGAAACCGAGTAGCTGGCCAGCCGGTACTCCGAAGACGCACTTGATTGGGTTCAGCTTCATCTGGAACCGGCGCAGGTTGGCGAAGGTCTCTCTCAGGTCGTCGATGAGGGTGCGGCGCTCTTTGGTCTTGATGACGATGTCGTCGACGTAGGCGTGGGCGTTGCGCCCGATCTGGTCGCCCAGACACTTCTGCATGCACCTCTGGTAAGTGGCGCCGGCGTTCTTCAGGCCAAACGACATGACCGTGTAGCAGAATGCTCCGAAGGGCGTGATGAAAGCGGTCTTCAGGTGGTCATCCGGGTGGAGCTTGATCTGGTTGTAGCCGGAATACGCGTCTAGGAAGGACAGGTAGTCGTAGCCGGTGGTGGAGTCTATAACTTGGTCGATGCGGGGCAAGGCGAAGGGATCCTTGGGGCACACTTTGTTGAGGGTGGTGTAGTCGATGCACATGCGCCAGGTGTTATTTTTCTTCATCACCAGGACTGGGTTGGCGAGCCAGTCCGTGTGGTATACTTGCATGATGAAGCCCGCGTCGAGTAGCCGGGCGATTTCTTCTCCTATTGCTCTTCTCTTCTCCTCTCTGAAGCGGCGGAGAGGTTGCTTCACCGGTCTAGCATCCGGCTTGACGTGTAAAGAGTGCTCAGCGAACTCCGTTGGTACACCCGGCATGTCTTTTGGAGACCAGGCGAAGATGTCCCGATTCTCACGGAGGAATTCGATGAGCTCGCCTTCATATTTGTCGCTGAGGGTGTTGCCGATGGTGAGGAACTTCCCGTCCGGCTTGTTTGCGTCAAGCGGAACCTGCTTGCTGTCTTTCTTGGCTTGAAACTGCGTCTCGCCCGACTGCTTCTTTGCATCCGGTACGACCGGGTGCTCTGCCGCTACGGCACGCCTGATCTCCTTGAACTCTTCCGCCGCTACCAGCGACTCGGCGAGCTTCGAGCCGGCCGAGGCGCATGCCATGGAGCGCTTGAAGTCGCCGGCTACGGTGATGATGCCGCTCGGGCCCGACAGCTTCATCTTCAGGTAGCCGTAGTGGGGTACGGCTATGAATTGAGCGAGAGCCGGGCGGCCCAGGATGGCGTGGTAGGGGCTGTGGTGGTTCACCACCTCGAAACAGATGCTTTCACGGCGAAATTTTTTCTTGTCTCCAAAGACGACGTCCAGCCGGACGGTGCCGATTGGTGTGCAGGACTGCCCCGGCACGATGCCGTGGAAGATCGTCCGGCTGCGGTTCATCCGGGCCTCGGTTATTCCTAGCTTGTCGGCGGTGTCCTTGTACAGGATGTTGATGCTGCTTCCTCCGTCGATGAGCACTCGGAGAAGGTGACGGCGAACTCTTGGTCGGACACGAAGGTGGGGTCTAGGAGCATGCTGTAGCCCCCGGGATTTGGCATGATGTCCGGGTGGTCGCCGGGTCCGAAGGAGATGGGCTCGTTCGCCCAGTCCATCAGCTGCTGGACGGCGGGGACGACGGTGTTCACCTCTGCGACGCGCAGCCGCTGGCTGCGCTTGTCGTTGCGCTCGATGACGGAGATGACGTATACGGCGTCCTTGTTGGGGTATACGTCGCGAGACGTGCCGGCTGCGGCAGCCGGCAGTCTTGGGCACTCATTGCGCTGGTTGTTGCCTATGTTGATGCCGCCTTGGGGAGGGGGTGGGCCGGGTGCTGGAGGCGGCGGACCCTCTCCGCGCTGCAGACGGAGAGTCCAGCTGCAGCGCGCCGTCGTGTGGCTGGCCGGCTTCCCGGTCACGCTGTGGTAGCGGCATGGGCCGTTCATCATGTCCTCGAACAGGCATGCTGGCTTTGCCCACTGGCGGTCCTCGTATCGCCCTTCTGGCTTGTTCCACTGGCGGGGATTCCGGTTGCCACCGTCATCGCCAGCCGGTTGGCCGGCTTCGGTTGCGTTGACGGCACGGTTCTCGTACCGCCCATCTGGCGCGCCGCTTCTCTTCCGGCTGTCTCGATCTCGATCGTCGCGGTTGCCTCCATTGTCCCGGATGTCGCGGTTGCCTCGGTTGTCGTTGCTGGGGCCGCCTGGCTCTCTTGCAGCCGGCTTTTCTTGTGTCCTGCCGGCTCCGTCTACTTGCATTAGGACTCTCATGGCGGAGTCGGCCGTGGCGTACTTGTCTGCTATGGTCATGAGCTCTGCCATGGACTTTGGCTCGTCTAGGAGCAGCGCGTGCTTGAGCATCGTGCCCTCCCGGCAGCCGTTGATAAAGAAGCCGACTGCCTGGATGTCGTGGACTCCTTCGCAGGTGTTGCGCAGGGTTGACCATCTCGTCAGGTAGTCGCGGTCGGACTCGGTCTTGCGCTGGGTGCAGCCGGCTAGCTGGCGAGGGCGGGCTGGGCGCTTGTAGGTGTTGGAGAAGTTCCTGACGAAGACCTGCTGGAAGTCCAGCCAGGAGTTGATCGATCCATCCGGCAGGCTGTTGAGCCATGTGCGAGCCGAATCTTTCAGCATGAGAGACAAGTAGCGCACCGCTACGCGCTTGTCGCCGCCTGCGATGGAGACAGCGGTGACGTAGTCGGATGGCCAGTCCTCTGGCTTCGTGCTTCCGTTGTACTTGGGTGTGTCGCGCGGGAAGCCGGCTGGTCGGGGTAGTTGTACTGGCCTTCGCCGGCAGCCGGCGCGTTGTTGTAGTTCTGGCCACCACCGGCAGCCGGGGCGTTGATGCGGCTTGGTCTGGAGTTGATGCTGCGCGCGCGGTTTCCACCCGGGTTGGGTGCTTGTGGCGATGATGCCTGGCGGTCACCTCGAGTTGCGCCGGGTGGAGGGGCTCCAGGCGGGGGCGGCGGGAGGGACGGCGAGTTCATTGCTGACGCGGCTTGGTTCTGGCGAAACTGGTGGTCGGCGGTGTCGAGGAGGTCCTGGATGCGCTGTTGCTGCGCGCGTAGCTCGTCCCCCTCCAGGTTGGGCAGTTCTGCGGCGGCGACGCGTGCTGCCTTCATGTTCTTTGCGGGGGAGCTGTAGACGGGTCGACGAGTAGGCGGTGGTCCGGCTGCTCCAGCTGGCTCGGCGTCGGGAGCCGGTCCTCCCGCCATCTCGTTGGCGAGGTTGCGCCTGACGTTTCCCCTCGGGTTGGGCTCGGCGGCGATGGGCGTGGCCAGGCCCTGGAGCATAGCCTGGACGGAGTTGACGGGGGCATGCTGCTGGGTGCTCGCGACGTCGGACACCATGACTTCCACGTAAACGCGGGCCTCGGTGCTGCTCTCGCAGCCGGCCATCTCCACGGGGAAGTGGTTGACGCAGCGCTGGATGTTGGCAGGGTAGGCGGGCGCGAGGGCGATGTAGACGCGGTGCTCGCCGAAGTGCAGGACAGTGCCATCCTCGGGGAAGGCGGAGCCGGCGAAGCAGTTCGCGTTGTCGTTGACGAAGTCGATGGAGCCGAACGTCGAGACGAGGCCGGAGGCGACTCGCTCGCCGAGACGGCTGCGGGATCCCTGGCGGAATGTGACTCCGGCTGTTGCCATCTGCCGCACGGTGGGCGCCAAATGACGTGGTGTGGAACACGGCATATGCCACGGGGTGGCTAAGATCGGGATGGGGGCAGCGTTCTGCAACAGCGGCACCCGCAGGGATTGCGCCGAGACGCGGACACGGGAAGTACCCAGGTTCGGAGCCCTCCCGGAGGAAGTAACACTCCTACTCCTGCTCGATCTCTCTATCAAAGGTGGACACGGTACAGAGGTGCTCCTTGAGCTGTTCGGGGGTTCCATGGTTCGGGTGTGGGGAGGAAGAAGGATGAAACGATTGGCCCCTTCTACTTGGGCACCAGGCAGCCTTATATAGGGCTGGCTGCCTGGCTTACAGGCGGGTCCGGCTGGCCCGTGCCAGCCGGGCAGTGTCGGCTACAGGGGTGTCTCTTCATGACGATGCATGTCCGCCGAGCAGTAGAACCTCGTAGGCCTGCAGGCGATGTCGGGGTAGACTTGGAGTCGTGGAGGGCTGGCCGGCTGCGATGTCGGACCCCTCCGACCGGGTAGGCGGCGCCTGGGATCTTGTCGGGCGCGAGGCAGCGCTCCGTGCCTCCCGCCTGTCGGGGCTGCTGAGCACTGTGGGAGACGTCAGGCCATGCTTCGCTTTAGCCCACGCCTGGGCAGCGTGGAGGGCACGCCGGGCACGGTTCCGGCACCCGCCCAACACGGGCCCTTGTCTTCTGCTCGTCGTGGGAGCGTGGCAGCCGGTCGTCCGGCTGGTGAGCAACCGAATCCGGCTGCTGCCGTTGACCTCGGTCGTATAAGGCGGGTGATAACCCACAAGTATAGGGGATCGCGTGTAGCCTTTTCGATAAGTAAGAGTGTCGAACCCAACGAGGAGCTAAAGGTAGGATAAGTAATCTCTCAAGTTCTATCAACCACTGATACAACTCTCGCACACTAAACGTTTGCATTATCTAGTAAATAAAACTACGGTAGCAATACGGGTATGAGAGGTAGTTTTGCAAGATAATAAATACAAGAAAGTAAAAGTTAGTGCTGCAGCAATAAAGTACACTAAGTAACCATATACTAACAGTACCACGAGTGTGGAAAAGTGGTGGTAATTGTGGTGGCTTTGTCCAAGATTAATTAGTGAAGGTACTTGGTTCATTGTCTTCGATGCAGTTTCTATGTGGGAGAGGCTAAATATACATGCACTCCACTACTTGGGATTATAAGTACTATATGATTGGATTGTTTAGCAAGCATCCGCAAATACTAACAATGCATTAAGGTTTCCCCAACCATAGCCTTAAGTTCAAGGTCCTCTTACTCCCGTACGTGCAACTAATCGGTTCGCGTTCTCAGGTTTCTGTCACTCCGACAGAACTTCCCCCGCTTCGTTACAAATACTACCAACCCTAGGGTGTTTGATCCATGCGCGCACAAATATAATGGACACCAAAGGACAGCACCATATAGACATACAACTCTAATGAACCTCATGCATTCAATTAAGCAATCAAAAGACAAATAAACTACATAAACATGACAAAGATCATAGGATAAATATTATAGCATCAAACACCATGTTTCATAGGACGGTACAGAGGTTTATGGGAGGATGAACCACTGAATACAAGGAGGAGATGGTGATGGAGATGGCGGTGAAGACGGCGGAGAGGGGCAGTGCGGTGGCGCAGGGCGGCGGCGGTGCCGGTGGTGCGGGGAACTCCTTTCCCCGCCGCCGGCAAGCTTGGGGAGCGCCGCCCCTTAGCCTCCCTCCTTCATGGCTTCTTGGGAGCCCTCACCCATGGAGATGGGATCCATGGGGGAGGCAAAAACGTGGCTTCTGGTGGCTGAAATTCGTGGGTGGAGGAGTCCTCCACGAGTTAGGTTTCCTCCCTTTATATATCTTCTCGGATTTCCGTCACCCCCTTTTAGGGTTCCACCAAAACGGGCCTACAGGCCGCGTCCGAACTCCGATTGGGCTGATCTTGGCTTAAAATCTTCGTATGGAAAATTGTGACAACTTTTGTAAGAGCCAGGTCTCCAGTTGACGTCATCTTCGAGGGTCAAACTGACAATCTTCGTAAAAGGTTCTCAGACAGATTTCAGGAAAGTCCCAATTCGACTCCAACAAGGTTTCCTCTTGTATTCTTGATAATTTCTACACATCAAATAGTAAAACAAGAACATTGTGCACTTTTGCAACTATTAGTAGGTTAGTCCAAATAAATAATAAACTTAATATAAAAACAAGTGCTAAAAGCATAAAAATGACATGAAACAATCAAAAATTATAGATACGTTTTGGACGTATCAACATCCCCAAGCTTAATTCCTGCTCGTCCTCGAGTAGGTAAATGATAACAAAATAATTTTTGATTGTAAATGCTATGATCAGGTTTTAACAATTGCATGATGTATGGATAATAAAACTTAGCAATCATGTTTCCTAATGAAAAGTATCAACGAACTAAGAGCTCATAACATGAAATTTCTAAACATCAACAAGATTGCAATGTTCGTAATAAGATATGATAGAGTGGTATCTCGCTTGCCCTTAATTGTGGAGAAAAGCATAAATGCCAAGGCACCTCTGAAGTTCAAGTGAAGACTAGATATACAGATATCAAAGATAAAAGCATCATGGTTATACCTCAATTAATCGTATTCTGGGACAAGCACATTACACTAAGAACGACAGCTATGCTCTCGAAGAAGTGCTCAAAGAAAGGATGGTGACTCAACATAAAAAATAAAAGATTGGCCCTTCGCAGAGGGAAGCAGGGATTAACACGTGCTAGAGCTTTTTGTTTTAAAAACAGAGGTAAAAATGTTTTGAGAGGTGTTTGTTAATTGTCAACGAATGGTAGCGGGTGAGAACAGTATTCTACCTGTCAAACGGACTTTTAAGAGCGGCTCCCATGAAGGACGTTATTTCTACCAGCAAGGCAGACCATCCCCCTTTCTCTTTGGTTTACACACATGCAGGTATTTCACTGTTTGTCATTGCTTACTGATGAATCAGGGCAAAAGTGTGAAGAGAATTAATGGTTAAAAATCAAAAGTAAAACCCAAATAAAATTAAAATAAAGAACCAAACAAAGAAGCAAAACAAAAGAAAATATTTTTTTTATTTTGAATTTATAAGTGAAAGTAAAGAAGCAATCGAAACCAAATAAGGAGCCTAATAAAACTAAAGAAGGTAAAACCAAGACATATAAAAGCAATTATAAGACAAGTTAAGACAATACATATCATGTGGACGGGTAATATAGAGTATCAACGAGACAAACTCATGTTAGTTGATGAATAGGGTGATGACTCGGGCATCCCCAAGCTTAGATGATTGTATCTTCTTGAATATGTTCTTGGGATGCACCTACACATCCCCAAGCTTGAGCTCTTGCGTCTTCTTGTTCATCTTATATCACCATATTGATTAGATCTTATAGGCTACATCCACATAAAACTTCACAAAACTCATTAGTAGGGTTAGTACTCATTAAATAAAATCCACTCATGTTCAAGCATTGACAAGTTTTATAATCTTTACTCAACATTAGCCACTGTATATACTAAGGTGTTCATGATTTCCGTTGTCCGTCGAAAAACTAATGAAACTAACAACACCAACTACAATATTGAATAAACAAAGAAATCTGTCAAAACTGAACAGTCCGTAAAGATGGCATTCAACGAGATAGTTAAGTAGCTCAAATCGAAAAACTTTAGTCTAATGAAAGAAAGATAATAATCTCAGGTTTATGCACAAAATTTTTCAAGTGAAAATACTATTCTGAGATTTATCACGATTTTTTACAGTGAAGCACAGGAATCTGTCTAAATTGAACAGTCGGTGAAGATCGAATTTTTCGAGACAGCTACGTAACTCAAATCACAAAAAGTTAGTCTAATGAAAGAAAGCTAATAAGCATCACTTTGCACTCAAGAAATTTCAGATCAAGATCACGTTCTGGTGATTTTAAACATTTAATACGGTGGAGCACAGAAAATCTGTTTCTGGACGGCAAAGTAAAACTATCAACTTCTAATTAACTAGAGATTATTATTATCATTTTATTTTTATGTAGAGAGGTATATACACAATATTTACAATATTTACATGTTTTTAATGAAAAGCTTCCATGGAAAGATTTGTTTTGTTTTCATAGGCATGAACACAAGTGTTCAAGGTCGACCCCCATTTAACCATTACTCATCTTTCCAATCACTTTCTTTTTGAAAACGTTTTTAGATAACAACTACACCTAATTTTTTTTGTAATTCGCATTCCCTATCCATAGTAAGATAAAGAACAACTTAATACTGAAAATAAAAACTACTTAGAGATAAAGCAAACAAGTGCACACAAGAACATTAACCTACGCTATGGCTCCCCGGCAACGGCGCCAGAAAAGGTCTTGATAACCCACAAGTATAGGGGATCGCGTGTAGCCTTTTCGATAAGTAAGAGTGTCGAACCCAACGAGGAGCTAAAGGTAGGATACGTAATCTCTCAAATTCTATCAACCACTGATACAACTCTACGCACACTAAACGTTTGCATTATCTAGGAAATAAAACTACGGTAGCAATACGGGTATGAGAGGTAGTTTTGCAAGATAATAAATACAAGAAAGTAAAAGTTAGTGCTGCAGCAATAAAGTACACTAAGTAACCATATACTAACAGTACCACGAGTGTGGAAAAGTGGTGGTAATTGTGGTGGCTTTGTCCAAGATTAATTAGTGAAGGTACTTGGTTCATTGTCTTCGATGCAGTTTCTATGTGGGAGAGGCTAAATATACACGCACTCCACTACTTGGGATTACAAGTACTATATGATTGGATTGTTTAGCAAGCATCCGCAAATACTAACAATGCATTAAGGTTTCCCCAACCATAGCCTTAAGTTCAAGGTCCTCTTACTCCCGTACGTGCAACTAATCGGTTCGCGTTCTCAGGTTTCTGTCACTCCGGCAGAACTTTCCCCGCTTCGTTACAAATACTACCAACCCTAGGGTGTTTGATCCATGCGCGCACAAATATAATGGACACCAAAGGACAGCACCATATAGACATACAACTCTAATGAACCTCATGCATTCAATTAAGCAATCAAAAGACAAATAAACTACATAAACATGACAAAGATCATAGGATAAATATTATAGCATCAAACACCATGTTTCATAGGACGGTACAGAGGTTTATGGGAGGATGAACCACTGAATACAAGGAGGAGATGGTGATGGAGATGGCAGTGAAGACGGCGGAGAGGGGCAGCGCGGCGGCGCAGGGCGGCGGCGGCGCCGGCGGTGCGGGGAACTCCTTTCCCCGCCGTCGGCAAGCTTGGGGAGCGCCGCCCCTTAGCCTCCCTCCTTCATGGCTTCTTGGGAGCCCTCACCCATGGAGATGGGATACATGGGGGAGCCAAAAACGTGGCTTCTGGTGGCTGAAATTCGTGGGTGGAGGAGTCCTCCACGAGTTAGGTTTCCTCCCTTTATATATCTTCTCGGATTTCCGTCACCCCCTTTTAGGGTTCCACCAAAACGGGCCTACAGGCCGCGTCCCAACTCCGATTGGGCTGATCTCAGGCTTAAAATCTTCGTATGGAAAATTGTGACAACTTTTGTAAGAGCCAGGTCTCCATTTGACGTCATCTTCGAGGGTCAAACTGACAATCTTCGTAAAAAGTTCTCAGACAAATTTCAGGAAAGTCCCAATTCGACTCCAACAAGGTTGCCTCTTGTATTCTTGATAATTTCTACACATCAAATAGCAAAACAAGAACATTGTGCACTTTTGCAACTATTAGTAGGTTAGTCCAAATAAATAATAAACTTAATATAAAAACAAGTGCTAAAAGCATAAAAATGGCATGAAACAATCAAAAATTATAGATATGTTTTGGACGTATCAGCGGGCGTCGTTGATGCATCCAAAATGCATCTACTTTTCCAAGCACTTTGCCTCATAATTTGCTCCGGAATCTTCCCATATTTGAATAAAACTGCTGAATCTGACGCTGTTTTTAGCAAAGTCTCTTTTCTGGCTATTTCTGCAGGAAATAAAATCGGGGAAAATTACCACGTCAATTTTTATGGAAAAGGAGGACAATGGACAAAAGATGGACACGAGGAAGCGCTCGAGGGCCAAATGGGTGGGTCCCACGCGGCCCCTGTACCTGGCCGCGTGGGCCCAGCCCAAATGGGCCTCGGGCGCCGCCTCGCCTTCGGTCTTCGACGTACCCCCTCATATATACGAAAAAGTGCTTGCCCTAGGAGGAGAGGAGCTTTCGCGAAACAGAACGCCGCCACCATCACGATCTTCGTTTCGGGGACAGATTGATCCAGGATTTCTCCTCCGGTGGAGGGATCCGGAGACCGTCTTCACCGCCATCTTCACCGCCTTCATCTCCATCGACCATGAGCTCCCTCTCCATCACCATGTGTGAGTAGTCCGCTGTAGGCATGTGAGGTGGATGGGGATTGGATGAGATTGATCATGTAATGCTACCCGTTGTTCGGGATTTTAGGGTTTTATCTTGAGGATACTTTTGTATTGTGTTGATGCACTCTTGCTATGTTTAATGCTTGCTACTAGGGCCCGAGTGGCATGATTTCAGTACTGAACTTATATTGCCCCATCATATATTTGAGTTTGGTATTTATCTGCAAAGTGTATCACCTGCTATTATGTTGAACCTGCGAACCCTAAACGTGACATATAGGGAAAACAAGGGGGAGATGTTTTAGTTTGAGGATTCTATGTGTTCATGAAGTGTTAATGCATTGTTCCGGTCTATTCGAAAGGGTAGACCTTAATTACCTGTAGTTCCAAGTTGGCCCCG
The DNA here is from genome assembly GCA_947311845.1 of Poa pratensis. Lineage (NCBI taxonomy): Eukaryota > Viridiplantae > Streptophyta > Magnoliopsida > Poales > Poaceae > Poa > Poa pratensis. The sequence goes on from CAMZMU010000057.1 coordinate 8,592,188, forward strand.
GTGAAATGGGCAGGTTGGACAATAGATGTTGTGCAAATTCTCTTGGTTAGTACGCACAACTAAATATGGAACACATACCTACATATATCGGAGTTAGAGATAGGTCCCATTGTTATTTGTTTCTTATTATATGATCAATCTCATTCTTGCAACACCCCGCTATCACCTCATGCCTACGTTTTGAATCTCTGAGTTACACTTTCACTTTTCCGGTGAAAACTGGGAAACACTTGTTCACTGCTACTGTTCTGCTTGTTACTTGAATCATACTACTGCCATCACTATTACTGCTGCAAGTTATTGATATACAGGTGTGGTTGAGAGTGACGCCTCAATTGCCAAGGTCTTATTGATATTCTTGTGTTCCCATCGAGTCGAACTATAAATTTGGGTAATACTTCCCAACGAAGACTTCAGCGATCCCCTATACTTGTGGGTATCAAGACGTTTTCTGGCGCCGTTGCCGGGGAACCTAGCTTTATTGGTAAGACAACTTGTTATCATCTATTTGCTGCTTTTGCTTGTTCCTAACCATGGGAAAGGAAAAGACTACTCTGAAGGAAGTGAGGCCTTCAACTACTCGCAGAGGTACGGATTTGCCAAGTAGGCCAAACTTTTCACCTAATGTTGCTTCTGCTGTTGCTCCTAAGAAAAGAGGAAAGGTTTTATCTAGTTCACCATTGTCTAAAATGTCTACTAGTAATGAAAATGATTTATTATGTGGTAGCATAGACAAAGAAGTGACACCTGAAACATCTGAGATAACTGAAACACCTGAAAATGTGGAATCTGAGTTAGAAGATAATGAATACTGTGATGATGAATTTGAAACTTCTTCTGAGGAAGAGGAGGCATTTACTATGGCTTTTATGAATTCTGACTTTGATAAATTGGATAAACTTGATAGCTATAAAAATTCTCCTCTTGATGGATATTTTCCTATTACTGAGAAAATGAATGCTCCTGCTATTAAAATTAAAGATAAAGATTATGAGTTTAGTGTTGATCCTGAAATAATTGAAAAAGCTGAAAAATATAAGTTTTATGGTAGAGAGGATGAGTTTCCTTTTGAACACATTGCTGTCTTGCATGACTTATCTGTGTTATTTGGTAAAGATGAAATCCATCAACGCTACTATTTCTTAAAGCTGTTTCCTTTTACTTTGGGAGGAAGTGCTAAAACTTGGTATAATCGTTTAGAACCTGGATGTATTACTAGCAAGGAAGAATGTTTGCAGGTATTCTATAATAAGTATTTCCCTGCTGATAAGATTCATGGTTTGACTGTTGAGATTAGCAACTTTTCACAGAAAGAGAAGGAGGATTTACCCCAAGCTTGGGGGAGGTATAGTAAGATGGTTAGGAAATGTCCTACCCATGGCTTCAAGAGTAATGAAATACTTGATATATTTTACAATGGTCTAACCGAAAACACCAGAGGCTATCTTGATGGTATTGCAGGTAATGTTTTCAGGGAAAGGACCGTTGATGAAGCAACTGAGCTATTGGAGACTATCTCTAGGAATTATGAAGACTGGAATATTGAAGAGATATTTCCGGAAAGAAAAGAGGCATGCTCAAATTGGATAACGAAACAATGAAAGAAGCTTCCAAGGCTATTAAAGAGAAGGGAATTAAAACCTCTCATCTTAAGGAATTATCTGAAATGGGTGTTAAACTTCCTGATGATCAACCATGTTTTCCAATTCAAGTCAATGCTATTAGCTCCATAAAAGGTAATGAAAAGGTAACACCTCCTGTTGATGTATCCTACATGAATGATTTTGCTTATCATCATAATCCTGAGGAGCATAATATTAGAATGACTATTATGGAGAACTCTCACAAAATTAAATCTCTTCGAGAAAGTTTACATGCTAGTGTGGGAGAGGTAAAAAGAATTGTTAAACACTGTGAGATGATGAATAATCAAGTTGAACAAATGGTTTCTCTTCAAAATCAATTGTATGAAAGTCTTATGGTGAAGAAACAGGTTTGTGGAGTTAACACTAGGGGAGGTGCAAGTACTCAGGATCCTGATTTTCCTGAAGGCCATCCCAAGAGAAAAGAACAAGAAGCTCTCAAGAAGAAATCTTCTGCAGGAAAATCTCCCAATGAAAACAAGGACATTGATGACTCTGAAGAGCAAGATAAGGATATTTCTATTTCTGATGCTGAGACTGAAGATAATAATAATGAAGAAGAAGAATCACCTTCACCTGAAGAAGAGCCACAAGAGGATGAAAATATTGAAGAACCTGAACCTAATGATAAAGAAGACCCTCCACCATCTACTGAGAAGAATAAGAAGAAGAGCCATCCTAATCCACAAAGAGGTAAAGATAGGGATCCGTGGGTACAAAAACCCATACCATATCCCCAAGAGGTAATAAAAACTTTGGATGATGCTAGATTTGAGAAATTCTTTGAGTTGATTAAGTCTTTGTGTTTGCAAATTCCTCTTGTTGATGCTATTAAAATCCCTCCATATTCCAAATACATGAAAGACATTGTGACTAATAAAAGAAAGATTCCTACTGATGCAATAACTGCTATGCTTGCTGAATATTCCTTTAAAGGGAAAATGCCTGAAAAACGTGGTGATCCTGGTATTCCAACTATTCCTTGTCATATTAAAGAAACTTATGTGAAATATGCTCTATGTGACTTAGGAGCTGGTGTTAGTGTTATGCCTTTTTCTTTATATAAGAAACTTAACCTAAACAAATTGGTTCCAACTGAAGTATCATTACAAATGGCTGATAAATCAACTGCTGTGCCTATAGGAATATGTGAGGATGTCCCTATCTCTATTGCTAATGTGTTAATCCCTACAGACTTTGTTGTGTTAGAAATGCCTGAAGATGATAATTTGTCTATTATTCTTGGAAGACCCTTTTTAAACACTGCAGGGGCTGTTATAAATTGCACTGAGAGCAAGGTAACATTCAATGTCAAGGGAAATGAGCACACTATCTATTTTCCTAAGAAGAAATCTGTTACTATGGTAAGCCAGAGTGTGAACTCCATTAAAAGGAATACTCTTATAATAGGAAGCTTTGAGTTGCATTGCCACCTCCTGAACCAAAATATGCTATCTTAATGATTGGAACTATTCCAATCAAATATGAGGTGACTTGAAATTGCTCAGAAAACATATAAAATAAAGAATCATGTATTATATCTTTTGCATATTATTAATGAGACTTGATCAACCTCATTACTAATATGAAAATGATGCAAACTTGATTCCCATAAAAATTGCTTTGAATGTTTGATTTCATTTATTCTAGAATTTTTAGATTATTTGCATGAGCATAATTATTTCAAAGTGCAGAAATTCCAGAAATGTAGTTTGAAAAATTCTGTTCAGAAAATTTTCTCGAAAAATTCCAGAAAAATTTGGAGGTAAGTTATTTTACCAGAGGAACTAACAGCCAAAAGGGAGACACCAGAGGGCCACCAGGGCCCAAAAGGGGGTGTCCCACGCGGCCACAGTACCTGGCCGCGTGGGACCCACTATTTTGGCCCACAGAGGGGGTTAGGTGAGTATCCAGTGCCCATCTCCTTCCCCTCGACAGGAAACCAGCCCCAGGTATTTTTCCCAAATTTTCTCGAGCTCTCTTCCTGCTATCCTTGGATCTCCAAGTTTAGGGCAGATTTTTCAAATCTGTTTGGTGGGATTGCTCATTGGTATGTGACTCCTCCACTCATCCAATTACTTTTTGTTCTTATGCCTCATGCATGAAGTATTTTGCTGCACTAGGTGTCACCCTTTTATGCTTAGGAAATCCATAGATTCAAGTTTTCTAGTTGATATTGATGCATGATATTGATGTGGAGACTATTTATGGATGGCTTAATGTTGTTTTAAGGTGTTACATCTTGATTTTTGTTGAATATTGTTTTTGGGCAGCAAGGTATCATGTTTAGCAAGGGCAAAGCTTTGGTTGGGATGAGCTCAAGACCAAGAAGAAGAGCATGCAAAGTCTCCCTCAATTATGATGACGACCACCTGTGGGAGGATGATGCATTCTTTGTAGGGGAGAAGCTGAAAATACATACAACAAGATGGCAAGATCCCTATGTTCTTGAACAGTGGGGGATCAAAGAGGACTTCGACACCTTCGTCACTACAACTGGCTTGCTTAGGTTCTCCCAGAACCCCCAAGATACATATGAAGAACTCTCGCGGGAATTCCTCTCTACCTTCAGATTTGAGGGCCCGGAGCCCCAAAAGCACAGGAAGAGAAGTAAGGCACCCCTCTTACCTTTGTTTGCAAATTTACTATGAGAGGTGAGCGCCTTGTTATGTCTCTAGGGAATTTTGCAATGCTATTGGTGTAGAAAATTCAGGGAGTTGGAGTGAAACTCGTGCTGATACCAACCATGAGCTTGTTGAGTTTTGGCACACTATATCTGTAAACTCTCGTGATAGATTAAATAGGGGTAAATTTACTCATATACAGCACCCAAGTTTGAGATATTTTGCGTTGTTTCTTGCAAGAGGATTTCTTGCTAGGGATAACAATTCTGCTTGCACTGGACCAATGGTTTATCTACTAAAATGTGCAAAAGAAAATACACCGTGTGAATATAACTTGGGAGTCATACTTGCTAGATCTTTGCATACTGCTGTGAGTAGAAATATTACTGATCAAACTCCTATTTATGCTGGTGCTATTGCTACTATGGTGTACAATTACATTAAAAACGAGAGAGGATATGGTGATAACATGGGTACTCTAGTGCAAGAGTCCAAATTACTTGATTTTGCTTTGACTACTCGCATGGATATAAGTACGTTGTATGGGGACATTATCTGTATAACTATTTGAGCACTAGTGGGCAGCGAGTGTCCATTAGGCTCCCCCGTACTGATCTTTTTGACAGGAGTACCGGAAAATGGATAGTGGAAGAGGCGCCGCCTCAGGAGGAGCCACAAGCTCCAGAGACACAGGGGTACATGCCTCAGGCGGAGCCCCTGTACCCAAGCATGCAAGGCTACCCATATAGTTACTACCCTGGAAGTGGAAGTGGATACGGCAACTACCCAGGATACTAGCTTGATCGCAAGCTTGGGGGAGTACTTCTCTTACTCTCCATTCATTGTTTTATATCACCGTTATATTGCTATGATAAGTTTCTTGAAAACAAAAACACAAAAAGATTTTATTTGTTTCTTTTACTTCTGGTTGTTTGTCTTTTGTTTCTTAGAACGAAAAATAACAAAAATATTTTCGTTTTCTTGAAACAAACGCAAAAACGGAGGTGCAGAAATTGCTGAAATCTGCTCGCTGTTTTATTTTTCATTTTTTCTCTGTAACTCCGATTGAGCTGAAATTTTAACCACTGCTGCAACACATCATAACCTACACACACGTAAAATATGAGATTTTTCTGAGGTGTCTAGGTAGGGTAAAAACAGTACTGTATGCAGTGACATTTTCTGGCAGATTTGAGTTTTTATTGTGCAGTTCAAGTTGGGAGAGGAGAACAACGATGATAAGTTGATGTGCATGAAGTGGATGAAAGGTATGACACCTTTGCCATGCTTATGTGGACTCTTTAATAACAGCAAGTGAGCACATCATAGTTTCTTCAACATCTAGAGAAATGGTAGCAAATGTTTATCTTCTCCATGTTCTAGTATGTTATATGATGATGCAAGTGAAATTTTATTTAGTGACAATACTTGGTTGTGGATTGAATAATTGTAGCTCTAAACAAAGGTCTACGCATCCCATTGTGCTTACTAAACTTGCCAACCAATAGAAAGTAAAATAATCTTTCAAATAATAAACATGAAGTTGTATGCTTGACAGGTTTAGTGGTTGGGAGTTAGCTGAAATGTGCTGACACATGTAAAGCTTTCAACATTGCACTAAAATATATTCAGTTGATATCATGTACTTTTGTTTATGGATGCTTATCATGTGCGAAATGAAAGCGGAAACTTAGCAAGTTTGATGAGTAAGAATAATTGGCTAGAGAGACGCCTGGGCCGCCAACTTAAGCCATGCATCATTCATGGTGGAAATTTACAGCGCACCATGGTGGACATTCAGTGATGCACTTCATAATAAAAAGCTATGCAAATGGTAAATAAAAGAGTGCTGAGATTGTTCATTGTCTGTTTGTCTTGTTGTTTGGACATGGGCTTGTCCATGTCCTGGGACAAGAGGTACCCCAGTTGACGCTCTTGATGACGCTTTTATTACTTGCAATGACTGAAAATTTCGAACTTGCTTAGTGACCCAAGTTGAGTAGCCATGGTGTAGGTACTCGTATTCACGGGGCATGAGGTTTTCAACCATTAGTCGGTCAAGCATATGAGTCATGTCAGTAATATCAAATGGTTTGCTAAAACTAAGAGCAAGGTTGTAAGCACAATGATTTCACCAGGTAACAAAAGAAAGAATCAAAAGACCTCAAAAGTCTTGTCATGATTCAATCATTAGCGATGTAAGAACCTTTGTTTATTTCTACAGTTGAGCAAACTCATCCAAGTATTGACTCTACATAATATCTCTCTTGCAACAAATATAAATGCTTTAACATTGATTAGATATACCTTTGCTAACATCTTATCATTTGTTGTTGAAGCTATGCTTTGAATGCTTGTTGATATTAAATTGTGTTACATATGCAATGCAAAGTTCTTGTCAAAGTCTTTTATCGCTTCTGCACTACGTTTGAGTTGTTCGAGGACAAACAACGAGCTAAGCTTGGGGGAGCTGATGCATCCAAAATGCATCTACTTTTCCAAGCACTTTGCCTCATAATTTGCTCCGGAATCTTCCCATATTTGAATAAAACTGCTGAATCTGACGCTGTTTTTAGCAAAGTCTCTTTTCTGGCTATTTCTGCAGGAAATAAAATCGGGGAAAATTACCACGTCAATTTTTATGGAAAAGGAGGACAATGGACAAAAGATGGACACGAGGAAGCGCTCGAGGGCCAAATGGGTGGGTCCCACGCGGCCCCTGTACCTGGCCGCGTGGGCCCAGCCCAAATGGGCCTCGGGCGCCGCCTCGCCTTCGGTCTTCGACGTACCCCCTCATATATACGAAAAAGTGCTTGCCCTAGGAGGAGAGGAGCTTTCGCGAAACAGAACGCCGCCACCATCACGATCTTCGTTTCGGGGACAGATTGATCCAGGATTTCTCCTCCGGTGGAGGGATCCGGAGACCGTCTTCACCGCCATCTTCACCGCCTTCATCTCCATCGACCATGAGCTCCCTCTCCATCACCATGTGTGAGTAGTCCGCTGTAGGCATGTGAGGTGGATGGGGATTGGATGAGATTGATCATGTAATGCTACCCGTTGTTCGGGATTTTAGGGTTTTATCTTGAGGATACTTTTGTATTGTGTTGATGCACTCTTGCTATGTTTAATGCTTGCTACTAGGGCCCGAGTGGCATGATTTCAGTACTGAACTTATATTGCCCCATCATATATTTGAGTTTGGTATTTATCTGCAAAGTGTATCACCTGCTATTATGTTGAACCTGCGAACCCTAAACGTGACATATAGGGAAAACAAGGGGGAGATGTTTTAGTTTGAGGATTCTATGTGTTCATGAAGTGTTAATGCATTGTTCCGGTCTATTCGAAAGGGTAGACCTTAATTACCTGTAGTTCCAAGTTGGCCCCGGTGAAATGGGCAGGTTGGACAATAGATGTTGTGCAAATTCTCTTGGTTAGTACGCACAACTAAATATGGAACACATACCTACATATATCGGAGTTAGAGATAGGTCCCATTGTTATTTGTTTCTTATTATATGATCAATCTCATTCTTGCAACACCCCGCTATCACCTCATGCCTACGTTTTGAATCTCTGAGTTACACTTTCACTTTTCCGGTGAAAACTGGGAAACACTTGTTCACTGCTACTGTTCTGCTTGTTACTTGAATCATACTACTGCCATCACTATTACTGCTGCAAGTTATTGATATACAGGTGTGGTTGAGAGTGACGCCTCAATTGCCAAGGTCTTATTGATATTCTTGTGTTCCCATCGAGTCGAACTATAAATTTGGGTAATACTTCCCAACGAAGACTTCAGCGATCCCCTATACTTGTGGGTATCAGTCGTTTGTCGTTATCTGTTTGTCTGGTAACTGTGCCGATGACGGGTCTGCAGTTCCTCTTGCCCGCGTCGCTCGGCTGCGCTTCGACTGGCTAGGCGGTGTCCGGCTGCGCTCGGGGCAGACGGGCTCGGCCTAGCCGGGCAGCAGGAGGCGGCCGGGCACCTGGATTTTGCGTTTCACTCAGAATCTTCTATGGGTCTTTGGGTACCCGGGTTTTATCCCCATGTCAGTCGCCTGAGGAAACGTGTTGCCATTAACGCGGGCGGAACAGCCTCCTGCATGGCGCCTTAACCCATGGCCAGGCGGCGCTGTGAGTATGACGGGCGGGCCACGCCTGTCGGAGGCCATGTCCGTCCCATGTTTGGCACCCCCGAGAGGGCCTCCAACGCTGTGAGTATGACGGGCGGGCCACGCCTGTCGGAGGCCATGTCCGTCCCATGTTTGGCACCCCCGAGAGGGCCTCCAAGCTTGGAGGCCCTCTCGGGGGTGCCGGACACGATTTCTCTCGGCCCGACCACGAGAGGGCCTCCAACTCGGGGGTGCCGGACACAATTTCGCTCGGCCCAACTGAAAGGGCATATCCTTCCCCAAGGTGTTTTGATGTTTGTTGACAACACAATTAGATGTCTAATGTGTGTGCTAAAAGTGTGCAGGAATAGATCATTTAAGGTTGCACAGGTTTTGTCTCAAAAAGGAAGAAATGCTGAGTTTATTGCATCAGCCGGTACTACCGGCTCCGTCCGGTACTACCGGGTGACTCCAGTTTTTTTTCCGTGCAGAACTACCGCGGGCAATACCGCGTCCAGTACCGGAGCTCAAATAACGTTCTGTACTCGCGCAGTTTTAATCCGGTAGTAGCCTCGGTAGTGGCGCGGTACTACCAGGAAGGGAGCACTACCGGACCCGGAGGTCCGGTACTACCGATGCGCGCCTGAGAGGAGGCGTTGACCAGTCTTCGTGATGCCGGTCGATACTACCGGGCGAGGCCCGGTACTACCGCTGCGGGCAGTTTTCAGCTTCAACGGACAGAAATCTGGGAGGGGTATTTATTCCCTCCACCTACCTCCGGCTCCCTAGCTTGACCAAACTTGAAGACTCCATTATTGCAAGCTCAAGAATCACTAGATCTCCCAATCCCTCCACCCAAACTCGTTGATACTTGGAGGATTGAAGGAGAAGGCCCGGATCTACATCTTCACCAAGCCGTTCTTCATTTCTCCCTCATTTACTTGAGGGCCCCTTGGCTAGGATTTCCATTGGGAAAACCTAGCTTCTTGTTGATCTCACTTGTTGTCTTTGTGACAGATTTGTAGCTGTTTGGGAGCCCCCAATCCTCTTGTGGGTTGTGCCTCGGATCGTTGTTGTAAGGGCTCCGGATTTCGCCTTGAAGGATTCTGATAGTGGAAGGTGAACCAAACCTTTGTGGTGCGGCTCATCGGAGAAGAAGGTGACGCCTTTGTGGCGGTTGAGTTTTGACCTTCGTGGTAGCTCACACCTCTACAACGAGACGTACTCCCCTAAAAAGGAGGAACTCGGGATTACATCTGTGTCTCCGCGTGCTTTCACTTCGGTTACTTCTATCCTTGTTTATAGTCTTTACTTCGTGTATCTTGTTTAGTTGCTAGCTTGTCATATAGGTAAATTCACCTTAGTTGCATATCTAGAGAATTTACCTTTTGTGTCAAGCCTAATTTGAAAAAGTACTAAAATTGAAGTAGCACCTATTCACCCCCCCTCTAGGTGTCATACGATCCTTTCAATTGGTATCAGAGCCTCGGCTCTCTTGTTGGGCTTAACCACCTAAGAGAAGTAAGACACAAAGTGATGATGGTTCCGCGAAGGACCAAGCCACTCCGGCATCTATGGCCGATCTCAAAACGATGGAAACATCATTGAAATCGTGCATCGATACCCAAGTGGCAAGGTTCCTACGGAGACTGTCTCACTGGAGGACTCCGCTAACTCCAATTACGGTGATACCGAGGAGGAAAAAGAGAAAAAGAAAGGGGTTGAAAATACCGATATTAAGAATCCCTCCACATCTACCACCATACCCAAAGGTGGGAAGCCGGAGTACCATGCGGTTCCCCTTGTGTACTCTCCCGACCCACCTATCCATCATACTCGCATAAACCCTTTGGGTCCACCTCCTAAACTTAATGCATTGGCTTTTGCTTCTTGGCAACACTTAATGAAATCTCATATCAACAGTTCCTCTATCGAGCTTTGGAGGATCATTCAAGAGGGATTCAAGGCCGTTAATCCTAACAACTTGACAAGAAGAGAGGTGACCGAGAAACAACTCAATGCTTCCGCTCTCCACATGATTGAACTTGCCGTTGGAGAGAATGGCATGCATCACATTCAACATGCCTCCACCGCCAAAGAAGCTTGGGAATGCCTTGAGGTGGCATTTCTTGGAAATGAAAGCATGAAGAGGAATAGATTTGATACCTTGAGCAATGAGGCCGAAGGTTTCTACATGCTTGATAGTGAAACTCATGAGGAGATGTATGGAAGACTCAAGATTCTTGCCAAAGCCTTTTATAATGTTGGGGCAACCTATTTGGATGATGCTTGGATCAAGAGGAAGTATGTGAATGCTCTCATACCCTTCGAGCCCGTTGACTTGAAGGCCCTACAAGGAAAATACAACTACCTTGAGATGACATCCAATGAAGTTATGCAAGAGATGCAAGCCTCCAAGGTTGCCACTAAGAATGCTCTAGACACCCGTGCTAGGGCCATGGGAATGAAACAAGGTCCCTCTCTTGCTTTAAATGCCAAGGTTGTGTGCCTTGATGAACATGATGAAGTTGAAGCATGTCCGAACAACATTCCTCCCGATGACCTTGAACAAGCCCTCCATGGCCACATAGCTCTTGCAACAAGGACATTTTGGAATGACCCGGCCAAGGCAAAGGCCCAACTTGATCGAACAAGCAATCCAAGTGGGAAGAACGAGTTTGCTAATAGGATAAAGACTTGCTACAATTGTCATAACAAGCATCACTTCATCAAAAATTGTCCATATGAGAATAGAGAGCAAAACGGTGGAAGGCTTGTCCTCAAGGGCCAATCAAACATGATACAAAAGAAGCCTTTTGTCAAGAAGAAGCCATCTATTATATTATTAAGACAACAAACAATCGACGGTTTAGATTTACCACCCGTAACTTGGAATTAATGAAAGGCCAAGATAAGCTCCGGCAGACTATGTTGAACCGTATCTGGACTCTTTGATTGATTTTGTTTTCCAGCACAAGGACTACCGATTTAAGAGTCCTAATTACCAACCGTACAAAGCTTCCGCATACCATGCTGAACTTTATTTGCGAAGCGCACTCCTATCCCTCGGCCGATCTCCTTTCTCGACAGCAATTCTTTTCCACAACTACGAGGAAAATTCGGTGATCTGCCGGCTCGTGGAAGGCATCGAGAGGAGGCCGTCCCCGTGGAGCACTCGGCCAGGCGATCTATCTCACACAAACTTGCTCCGCTGTGCCGGGGGCGTCAGCCACATCGACAAGATGTAGATCGTCGATCCGCCGTCGTATATATTCTCGCGGCACGAACTTCAGAGGAGTTCATCGGCGTGCACTCAACCAAGACACTGAAAGGTATCACATAATAGTTACGACATGCTAGATCGATCCAGTCTTCCCACCGATCTCAGGTACACGATCACTCTGATACGTTGCTCAATACGTTGATTGTCTCAAGTCACCAGGACGCAACATGAATCCATCGATCATATGCGTGCATGGTGATCGATCCGGTCTTCCCACCGATCTCAGGTACACGATCACTCTGATACGTTGCTCAATACGTTGATTTTCTCAAGTCACCAGGACGCAACATGAATCCATCGATCATATGCATGCATGGTAGGAGTCAAACTAGCTTCATCTCCCGGGGATTTCTGCATGCCTCGCTTGGTTTTTTTTCTTTCATGGTGGCATATGTTATGTACCCACTCGAGCAATTATTTTCCTACATAGCCCTACTAGCGGCTTGCCTCTATTTTCCTACATAAAGCCAAGTAATTTTTAGATTATTAACTTCATCGCACAAACGTTACAATTATCAATAAGATTGAAATATTTTATTGGGTAGACTACATCTCAGTTAATGTTATTTTGCACGGATGTCAAACCTTATCATGTAGCAGTTTCTATCGACTTACATCCTATTTACACGGGACTCCTTCACCTGATGATTTTGCTGACAGCCTCATAGTATTATACTTGGGGTATTGGGGCCGGCTACAGATGGAGAGAGATGAATCGTTGAAAGTATGTGCAAAAACCGATCTTGGTATTATTGGGTAACTATATATGTTGGCTTCTTTTATTCTTCCAATGAATAGTATGCATCAGCTTTTGTGGTAATTTTCTCTGTTTCTTCAGGTTGTGAGCTGAGGCAAACAATATTAGCTTTATAACTGCATGTCAGTTGACTCTGTTCCAGGCTGTATAAGCACCCCGTCAGAAACTTTGCATATCCTCCTGGGAGTTGGGGCTAGAGATGGAGAGAGATGAATCGTTAAACGTGTGTGCAAAAACTCATCTTGGTATTATTAGATAACTGTGTTGCGTTCTTTAGCTCTTCCAGTGAATAGTATGCATCAGTTTTTGTTGTAATTTTCTCCGTTTTTCAGGTTGTGAGCTGAGGCAAAAAAAAAATAAGCCTTTTAACTACATGTCTTCTCCAGTGCACCTGTATAAGAACACCATTTCAGAAACTTTGCATATCCTCCTGACAGTTGGAATTAAAAAGGTGCTTACTACTACGTTGCTTTTCATATACTCATTCCGTTTCATAATATAAAATGTTTTAGCATTTTTCCACATTCATATGGTAAATGTGTATCTAGACATGTTTTAGTTTACACGTACACTCTTTTTAGTATGAATCTAGACAACCAGTGAGGGAATAGTTATCTTGGCATCGCTCCGTGAGAATAAGGAGGAGCGTCGTACGGGACAATACTCTATGCTATGTTCCTGCCATGTCAAAAAGGCATGGGCTTTATTCATAGATAGAACACGCGCAGCATGTTAAGATTCATTGTTTTGCTGATTTGTTTAGACTGCACATATTTGTCTTACACGTTCTACGTTGGGTTGTTAAAATATTTGGCCTTGATTTGCATTCTTTGACATGAACTTGACAAATTTACACAAATCAATTCATTTTGTTGTCCATGAGAAATATTGAGACTCGGGTCGAAGGTCGAGACCCTTTTTGGAGGAATATGTGGAGTGGTCACGGGAGATCTATATATTGAAGAAAAGCATAGCAGTATGCTTTTTTAAATCTTCGTCTGTTCCATTCAATCATTAAAGGATCGGTCATGGAACTACTATTTTATCCACGTTTTCATTAGTTTTTTTTTCCAATTACATGTCGGTTTAAGATTTCGGTAATGAGCTGGCCAAATACTTTTACTCAGTGCGGGACATATTTTTTCCTGGATTAGGGATACTAAGCAGCACTAACCGACATCTGTTTTCAAGGACGTTTTTAAATAATTGATTGAATACAACTGTAGTTAACTTCAGTATTTTGATAGGAAGCCCAAGAACTGCGTGAGTAATTCAAAGTGGATGATGTGGCTGATGGCGCGACAACCATGTGGCGAGCAAGGCAGGGAATTACATATTCGACTCAAGGTGAACTGTAAGTTGTTTCATTACATGAGGCAGAGCCAGCAACTCCGGTTATTTGGACTGGACAATTCACGGAAATTTTCAGAGACTATAGAAACGTTCTTTTATCCGTAATGTATAGAGATTGATCAATTGCTCCTTCATTATTATCATAACTTCTACCAAATCAGTGTACATATAAATGGTTCTCTTGACAGGTTAACGTTTTGTGGAAGGCAGAACCTATTCAAGATTTTCTATTCAACCTTTTGTACGTTTTGTTCCATGTGCAAATAATTTAGTCTGTACTCCAGTTAGACACGAGAAAGACTGAATTATAATGAAATTCTCCAGATTTGCTTACTGAGGTTGCGTCAACAAAGATATTCAGCAGGTATCGGTCGGTAGAGGAGCATTGCTGATAAACAATCTGATGTACTGCTCTGTAACTACTCTTGAACTGAGTTTAGTTTTTGTGATCATAGATCCTGCAGCCAGAAGTGAAGCAAAGAGTGCGATGAGCTACTGGAGAACATAGTTCATCCATGCCAGATTGATGTTTTTCAAGAGAATAGAGACCAACTACCAGCAAAAATTATCGTGGTGTTTTTTCTAACACATGGCTTCCATGTATTTCATTTTCCACATTTATTGGTACCTCATAACGCAAGATAAAGAAAACTTTTCTCAAACAGCATGCATGACAAGACGTAGTCGCTGGGAAAGTTTGGCAGAAGTCATAAAACATTGAACTAGATCGATACAAGGTATATCAGTGGTACTTAGGTACGTATACTGCAGACATTCATGCTAGGTCACATTTGATTGCATATATAGAACATTATTAATTCCCTTAACTTGGTGTGTTATACCTCCCAGGGATGGTGGGATAACAAAGAAATAAATTAGTTATAGTTGCATAACTCATCTCAATGTAAAACAGGTACAAGTTGTAAAGAACCAAGTGGATGTTACTTTTCGTCTGTTGTCATTATTTCTTTGATTTACAGTTTCAAGTCCCTTATGCAGAGATTAGTATGGTCCTCTGCGTTACATGAATAACATGGCAGAAAGTACTATAAGGTTATCATCCGTAAACAAATTTCTAAGATGTAGTTTTGGGTGAGTAATCTACCAAGCACAGATAACCAAAATGGTTTGAAACAATGTACTGCCTCTAAGTATGATCTACCGTTCTATATAAACACACTGCACAACATGGATCCCAACAAAATCACGTTCCATTGGATTTCTATTCCTCTTTTTAAATAGTCAAATTTATGTGTCCACCATTGAATAATTACATAATATATTTTTGAGTAAAAATTAAACCTCAGCTGGCGTTTCAAAAAGGATAAATAAGGTACTTCATTTATCAAGCTCTTTTAATATTACTCCTTCTGTAATTAAGTGACATAGATTCAGTACAAAGTTGTATTGAATTTACGTCACTTATTTCGCAGGAGGGAGTAGCAAATTAATAATGATCAAGATCATTATATTATCCTATGAAACATTAAACGAATGTAGATACAAAAATGTATGATGCATAAGTCTAGCTGCGCAAATGCGCGGGCCCGTTCGCTAGTTCTTCAAGAAAGCACCAAGAATTGTGTTGCTGACTCAAGAAGAGTATCCTTCCGAGGACTCCGAAGAAGAAGAAGAACCCACTCGTGAGGTGGCCGCATTGGCCATTGTATCAACTCCACCTCCTTCTCTCTTCGAATCCCCCAATGAGAACCTCTCCATCAACACCGCTCGTTGCCTCATGGCTCACGTCACCGAGGTATCATCTTCTACTCCCAAGACTATGCATGAAATAGATGATAAAACTAGTCTTGTGATTAAGAAAGAACTTGTTGCTTCCGATACTATTGTGGCTAACTTGCAAGGTGAAACTAAGGCATATGTTGAGTCTCTCTTGAGACAACTAGATGCGGCCGAAGAAATCCTTGATGACAAGGGAAAGATTGAGAGAGAGGATGCTCTCACCATTGCATCCTTGAATGCCTCTCTTCAAGAAGAGAGTGAATATAGAACTTCTCTTGAGGAAAGAATTGAGTCTCTTGATGATAAAAATGATGAAATAATTGCTAAAATCATTAAGGATAGAGACCATGTCTTTGCTAAATATAAAGCGATTAAAAAGGAGAAAGCCGAGTTTGTGGTTGCTAATGCTAGACTCCTTGAGGATATAGAGAAACTTAACAAGGCTCACAAGGCGTTGGAAAGTACCCACTCTCTTCTAGTCAAGTCTCATGAGCAACTTCAAACTCAACTTTCTAAATCTAACTCACCTAGCACTACTACTCCCTCTTGTCACCATGCAAATGTTATTGAGGAAAATGCTAGGTTGAAGGTTGAGCTTGCCAAGGCCACTAGTGCCAAGACCTCTATTCCTAAAGGTAAAGAAAAGGTTGTTGCTCAAATTTTTGAGCAAAAGCCACACAAAGGGAAGGAGGGCCTTGGTTATGTGGCCAAGGCAAAGAAGAAGAAGAGCAACACCAATGTCAAGCCCGCACAAGCCAAGACTTCCATTGTGGGTGGTAATGCCACTAGGGGCAAGACCACTCGTAGTGACTTTGCGGGGCATAACAATCCCAACTACGTTCTTTATGTTGATTATTATGGGGATGTTTATGCAAAATATGTTGGTCCTTTTGATGGTTACATTGCTTATTCTATTTGGGTTCCTAAGACCCTTGTTGCTAACAAAAAAGGACCCATTGAGAAATGGGTACCTAAAACCAAGCAATGATTTCTTGTAGGACTATGCTTCCAGTGGGTCTAAATGGGTGGTTGATAGTGGATGCACTAGTCATATGACCGGAAGCAAGAAGATCATGACGGAGTTGGGACCAAATATAAATCAAGCATCCGTCTCCTATTGTGATAAATCAAAAGCGGAGGTAACGGGCCTCGGCAAGGTGGTAGTTGCAAAGGATATCACCCTTGTAAATGTCATGCTTGTCGAGTCCCTCGGTTACAATCTTATGTCCGTTCGTGCACTTAATAAGATGAATTTTGATGTCCATTTTACTATTGATATGGTGGTACTCTTGAGGAGCAAGACTCTAAAGGTCATGTTCGTTGGGTATGTTGAAAATGAGTTGTTTGTGGTGGACTTTTCGGGGTCTACCAACACTCAAGCAATATGCCTATTCGGAAAGGCCGACGTGGGATGGTTGTGGCATCGCCGCTTGTCCCATGTCAACATGAGAACTTTGCAAAGTCTTCACAAGGGTGGCCACATTCTTGGACTAAAAGTGTAACATTCCAAGATTTTCAAAAATTTGAAAAATCAGAAAAATCAAAAACTTTTTGAAAATTTTAATATTTTGTTTTGGAAAAACAAAATCATGCATGCATTCATCCGTTTCTTGTATTGTTTGCATTTAAAATTTTCAAAAGTTGGAATTGTATTTCCACTTTAAACCTTATTTGAGAAAATAAATTTATAGGTTGTATTATGCTCTATATAATATTTTTGATTTCTATATTGTTATTTATTTTACTTTGGCTATGATTTAATTGTATTTGTTTAAAATAAGTTATTTTCAAATAACTACATTTGTGGTATTTTATTTGTTAAACCACAAATGATTTTATTTAAAACACTATTTTAATTTTTGACATAAAGTGTCAATTAAGATTTTGTGCAATATTTCAAATTTATATTTATGAAAAGTATTATAAAAGTGTGTTGACTATTTTAAATGATAAATTTTATTTTTACAAACTTTTACAAACTGGTTTGATTTCTTTTGGTTTCATATTTTAAAAGTTAGAGATGTTTGCAGAAAATAGAAAAGGGTTTTGAGTTCAAAAAAAAAGGGAGAGACGAGCTACCTGGGCCGACGCCATCTCTCTCTCTCTCGCGCGCGCAGCAAGCAACAGCCCACGGCCCAACTCCCCCTCTCTCTCACTGCCATGCGGGACCCACCCGTCAGCCCGGGCTCACCTTCAACCTCCAGCCCCGAAAATCTCGTCTCCGTATCTATCTCCAACTCCGGATCGATTCGCGTTTTTAAACAAACTCTATCCGATCCCACCAGCCCTATATATACCCCAAGACTCCGCCGCCTTTTCCCTTAAACAATTTCATCTACGGGCCGCCAGGCTGCCCACACTCGAGCTCGCCGTCCCGCCATTTCCGCCGCCCTATTTCTCAAACTCCGGTGAGTACCGTCGACCTCGAGCCCTCCAACCTATCCCATCTTCTTTGTTTCTCTCTTGCGCATCGTCGTGATTTTTCCGTGATTTAATTACGCGCCAGATCGACGAGGCCGTGCTCGAACGAAGTTCGCCGCCGCACCATCGACTCCGGCGAGGGATTGTCGACCACCCGGAGCTTCCCCGACATCCGCAACCGCACCATTGACCCCGCAACGACGTCCCGCATCTCTTGGTAACGGAACCTCTCCCCCTAGCCCCCTGTACCTTCATGCGCTTGCTCGCCGGCCATAGCGCCGCCGCAGGAGCTAGGTCACCGGAGCATCTCCGGCAGGCCGCGCCATTCTCTTTTGGTCAGTTTGATCTAGGCCGTTAGATCGTAAGCGTACGGTGTAGATTAGATGACTTATGCGAAGGGGTATGGGCGAATCGGAGCAAGCCACGTCGACGCCGAGTCAGCAGCCACGTCGAAGCCTCGTCATCAGCATCGTCAGCGGTCAACGCCTCGTCAGCGCCAGCGTGGAGGAGATTTTTTTCTGTTTTATTTTTAATTGGCGGTCTTGCAGAAAAGTCCTTGTAACTTAGATCTACCATTAATTTTTATCGGTTTATCCAAATTTTACAAATAAAATATTTTTGGAAAGCTCTCGACGTGTAGAATCTTTTGGCTGTATTAGTTTTATGTTTTGCCATGTTTAAAATACTCAAATTTCAAATGAGTGATTTGAGTATTTTTGGCATAACTTTAAATCTATAAGTCCAAATTTTGCAAATAAAATCTTTTTGGAAAGCCCTTGACTTTTAGAAATGTTTGGCTGAATTAGTTTTATATTTTGCCAAATTTAAATTTATTCAAATTACAAATGTGTTATTTGAGTAAATTTGGCATATCTTTTATTATAAAAATTATTTTTGAGTGAATCCAATTGCATTGGATTTGTATAGTTATACTCCTCCTAGGAAAACCTCTCTCTTATTTTGCTAAGTATTTTGTTTAGGATTATTTTCGACATAGTGTTTATTCCCTTTTGGGAATTGTTTTAATTATTTTGTCTTAGTAAAAAAATGTGTGTTAAATGCATTTTTGACTCACGCATGATTTATTAAAATTGGAGACGTTAGAAAAATATTGACTTGTGATTTTAATTGCATCTCATGCATGTCATATTTTTCCTTAGTATTTTTGTTATGCTTGTTTGTTTATTTTTTGTGTTTTATGTGTTAGAAATTTCGGAGGGAAACGAAGACTTTTGCAACTGCTACTACTTCTCTCCTTGTTGCCAAGGCAAGTGGCACACCTCATAAATTTCCTAAGTATTTTGTCTATGCATGAGTAGAATATTTTTCTTAAGCATGTGTAGGACTTAGTAGAATTGCTATGCTAAAACTGTTTAGAATAGCTCCCCTTTTACTAGTTGTCTAGCATCCCATTTTAACTTAGTAGTTTATTGAAGTGCTATGCAAAAGATGTTTTATGAAAAGCTAAATTCTACTAAGTTAAAATGAAACACCTGGGTGGAATTGGTTTTGATAAGAAGATGTATGAGTTGAGTGTTCTCCCCAGGGATTTTACCTGAGGGATATTCACCTGTGGATGGCCACCCAGGAACAAAGGGATCTGAAGAACTCCAAGTGAAGATTGCTTCCAGTGCAGCCATTAGTCATATGGGCTCTGGCTAGATGGATTAAGTTGCGTGGACTCCTCCCGGCTTGACAAGCAGATGTAGAGGAATGTAGGTGGAACGGGTCAAGCCTGTATGGGATGGGGAAAATGCTTCTGAAAAGTCTCGTCTCAATCTTCTCCTTTTCCTTAGCACAATTTGAGTGTAGAGGATAGTTTGGGCTGATTGGGTCTAACGGTGAACGTGCACAACCTCTCGAGAGTGTAAAACTAAGTACTTAGCCGTGTCCCCGGTTACGGACAATTCTGAGCAGCTGATCAAGGACGTCAACGGAGGATCCCAACATTCCAACTTCTGAAGTAAAACTTGAAGGGTGAACGAGGGTAGAAGAGACTATGGTTTTCATGCCATACTTGTCTCAATTAGATAAAAGATTTTCCAAAAGTGTTAGGAAAAATTGGCTTTACGCAAATTTAGCCTTGAACTCCACCAGCCAAATATGCATATAGGTTATTAGAGTTATTCCTCTAAGTGTCCACAAAGTGTCACTTGCCAGTTCCATTTTTAATGGTTCTAACCCACTCTGTTGCAAAATTTTATTTGTTGCAGATTGTTCGGACGACGAGTGAGTTTACGTTAAGGGTTTCGAGTCTGCAACCAACATGTTCGCCTGTGGCGCATGAAGATGATGGAGACTCCATGAAGAATAAATTTCCACTGCTTTACTTTTTCAAGCTAGCCTTTGTGCTATGCAAGGATGTAATGAACATTAATTTTTCCTAAGTACTGGATCATTCGTGTAATAAATTGATACAATGTTGTGATATTTGTCTTAAACTGTGTGTGCAAATGAAATGATCCAGGGGTTTGCACTATACAATGGGACCTTGCCATTTTCTAAGTGCAGGTCCGCTTCAAAAAGACAATGTTTCTTTTTCTAGAGATCGTCTTTGTAGGGCTTGTGTTGAAGGAAAGATGCATGATTCTCCCCATCCAAGCAAGACCATCATTTCATCAAAGAGGATATTGGAACTTCTTCATGTTGATCTCTTTGGTGCCGTGCCTCAACCAAGTCTTGGTGGGAAGAAATATTGTTTGGTGATTGTTGATGACTATTCAAGATTTACTTGGGTTTATTTCTTCAAGACGAAGGATGAGACCCAACAAGCCGTCATCGACTTTTCCAATGAAGTTCAACGCCAACACAATGTCCCTATATTGGTCATTAGGACTGATAATGGCTCCGAGTTCAAGAACTACACCTTAAATGAGTTTCTTAGTGAAGAGGGGATTCGTCATCAATATTCCGCTGCATATACCCCTCAACAAAATGGTGTAGCCGAAAGAAAGAACCGGACTCTCATGGATATGGCAAGGTCTATGTTGGCGGAGTTTAAGTCTCCACTCTTCTTATGGGCCGAAGCTATCTCCACGGCGTGTCATTCATCAAACCGGCTATTCTTTCGCGTTGGCAAGAAGTTTACACCTTATGAGATGCTCACCGGCAACAAGCCCAATGTCTCCTACTACCGAGTATTTGGTTGTAAGTGTTTCTATAAGATCAAAGGTGTTCGTTTGTCTAAATTTGAATCTAAAGCTTTAGAGGGTGTTTTTGTTGGGTACGGTGCCGAATCTCACACCTATAGAGTCTATGACAAAACCGTTGGGAAAGTCATAGAATCTTGTGATGTGAGGTTCGATGAGAATGACGGCTCCCAAGTGGCGCAATTTCATGTTTGTGATGTAGATAATGAAGAGCCTCAAGATGCTATAAGAAGAATGGGCATTGGTTTCCATCGTCCCGTTGAGATTCATTACGAGTCTCCTCAAGCAAGTCCAAGCTCCATTCAAGTGGAGACCTCTTCATCACAAGTTGAAACGGCGCCTATCATGGAAGCAAATGATGCACCACCCCAAGAACAAGTTCAAGACCCTCCTCATGTTGACCAAGTTGCTATGCAAGAACCAAGTTCTCCTATTGTTGATGCTAGCCAAGGTCATGACCAAGATCAACCCTCTCCTTCCATTGTTGAAGATGTGCATCAAGATGATCAAGGTCAACATTCCGGTCAAGACGGGGACTCAAATGATCAAGATGATCAAGAGATACCTCCAAGATGCAATAGAGATATCGAAGCCCGTCGTAAAGCAAGAATTGTAAAAGACTTTGAAATAAAGAGTCACCATCTAGAAGACATCCTTGGTGACCACAAGAGAGGTGTTACCACAAGAAGGCAATTGGCAAGCTTTAGTGAACATCAAGCTCATATTTCCATGGTGGAACCAAAGAAAGTGTTTGAAGCTCTTGAAGATCCGGATTGGTTAGAAGCTATGCATGATGAACTCAATAACTTCAAGCGCAACAAAGTGTGGAATCTAGTTGAGAAGCCAAAAGATTGCCGCAATGTTATAGGCACAAAGTGGATTTCAAGAACAAGCAAGATGAGCATGGAATGGTTGTGAGGAACAAGGCAAGATTGGTTGCACAAGGATACTCTCAAGTTGAAGGCATTGATTTTGGAGAGACTTATGCACCCGTGGCTCGCCTTGAGTCCATCCGTATCCTTCTTGCATATGCATCACATCATAATTTCAAGTTGCAACAAATGGATGTGAAAAGTGCTTTTCTTAATGGTCCTTTAAAGGAGTTGGTATATGTTAAGCAACCACCGGGTTTCGAGGACCCAAATTCCCTAACCATGTCTACAAGCTTGATAAGGCGCTCTATGGTCTCAAACAAGCACCTCGTGCTTGGTATGAGCACCTAAGAGAGCTATTGCTAGACCGTGGATTTGAATTGGGGCAAATCGATCCCACCCTCTTTACCAAGAGGGTTAAAGGGGAGCTTTTCATATGCCAACTTTATGTTGATGATATTATATTTGGCTCATCTAACAAAGCTTTCAATGATGAATTTTCAAAGCTTATGACCGATAGGTTCGAGATGTCTATGATGGGCGAATTGAAGTTCTTTCTCGGTTTTGAGATCAAGCAATTGAATGAAGGGACTTTCATCTCTCAAACCAAATATACCCAAGACATGCTCAAGAGGTTCAATATGCACAATGCTAAGGAGAAGCGGTTTCCCATGGATACCAAATGCCATCTTGAACTTAACCCCGACGGTATCGATGTTGATCAAAAACTTTATCGCTCTATGATTGGTTCTTTGCTTTATCTTTGTGCATCTAGACCCGATATTGTGGAGTGTAGGGGTGTGTGCAAGGTATCAAGCCGCTCCTAAAGAAAGCCACATGGTGGCGGTCAATAGAATCCTTCGATATTTGGTTTATACCGCAAGGTTTGGTTTGTGGTACCCAAAGGGCACTAATTTCTCTCTTGCCGGGTACACGGATTCGGATTGGGCCGGTTGCAAGGATGATAGGAAATCAACTTCCGGGGCATGCCAATTTCTTGGTAGGTCCTTGGTGAGTTGGTCTTCTAAGAAGCAAAATTGCATATCTCTATCCTCCGCCGAAGCCGAATATGTGGCGGCCGCTAGTGCATGCACTCAATTGTTATGGATGAGGCAAACTTTAAAGGAATACGGTGTCAATTGTGACAAAGTGCCTCTTTTGTGTGACAATGAAAGTGCTATCAAGATTGGCCACAATCCGGTGCAACACTCAAGAACGAAGCATATTGAGATTCGTCATCATTTTATTCGGGATCATATTGCCCGTGGTGATATTGAGCTTGGCTATATTCCAACCAAAGACCAACTTGCGGATATTTTCACGAAGCCTCTTGATGAAGCAAGATTCACTTTTTTGAGGCATGAGCTAAATATCGTGGATTCGAGGAGCTTGACTTGACCATCTTGCATACACACCTATATTTTGACTATCTATTTGGTTTAGGTGTAGGCATGGACATAGGGGGAGTGCGGTCCTAATCCATTGGACTATCCCTCCCCCCATTATGCCGATAGTAAGAACTCATTTTGTCTCTATATTTTCATGTTATGAATTGTGAGCTTAAATGACGAGTAGTGGCCGTGGACCCAAGATATATCTTCGCGGTGTCACACCACATACTCATACATGGTGGCCTCGGCCACCGCCCTCTTCCTTGTGAAGAGTTGGTTTTATTGGTTTTCTAGTGCTCCTATGGAAAACATGCTCAATTTGGTTTTATGTGTGTTTGCTTCTTGCAAATTGAGTATGAAGTACCATCTCCAGTGTGTTGATCTAATCCTATGCCTATCTTATCTCACAAAACAACTTCCATCTTGCACAAGTTCATCTCCACAAAAATCTGGAGTTTTGGAGGAGGCCCCAGTAGTACTACCGGGTGGAGGCCGGCAGTACCGGGCTCTGAATTTAAGCAGATTTCGATCTGCTCAAAAAAATTCAGGCCCCGGTAGTACCGAGCCACTCGCCCCGGTACTACCGGGCGTGCGGGTTTCGCATTATTGTCACCCCATTTTCCCCACCCCATTTTCCCCATTTTCCCCACCCCGTACGACACCACCGCCGCCTCCTCCAAGCTCCACTCCGGCCGCCCCCCAGGCCGCCGAATCCGCCGTCCCCGGCCAGATCTGCTCCGTGGGAGCGATCCCCTCGTCGATCTCCTCCATGGCCTCCGGTATTTCCCCATTTCTTGCACTCTTTGTTTCTCAATCTTGAAACCTAGATGCATTTCCGGAATATCACCGGTAGCTCCGAATCCTTCGGTTAAATTTGGTAGGATGATCTCCTTGGCCAAGGGATAGCTTGGCACTAGTTAAGTTTTGCAAATTTGTGGTTGAATCTCTCAATTTTGTGGCACTTCCCATTTGAATCGGCTCACCCGGTACTACCGGAAGAAGCCCGGTACTACCGCCCGTACAAAATTGACATGAATCAACTCAAATTTTCAACAGTTGACTAGTTTGTTCCTTCACTTCCGTGAACTTGTGCACTTATCTTTTCCTACTCTACCTATATGCTGTTTCACAGGTAGCCGTCGTGGTGGTAAGAAGCCGCGTCTCGTGGAAGATGATCTTGAGGAAGAAGAAGAAGAAATCTTGCCTGCTCCAACCATCGCTCGTGCTAGAGGAAAAGCACCTGCTGCTGCTCCCATTATCACATCCAAGAAAGCACGCAAAGCTTTGCATTTGTGGAAGAATGATGACTATCAGAAGCTCAGAGAAGAAAATCCCTATGATGAGGAGAGGTCACCTCTTGTGCGGAATCCGCACTTTTACACCAATGATCAAGAAGCCATCTACAAGGAAATCTATCTCCACAAGAAGTACTCGGTGGTTGTCCAACACACCATTGATATTCCTTACATGAGAAACTCGAAGCACAAGGGCTATTTTGATGAGACACTTGCAATGTGTGAAGAGTTTGGACTGATTGACATCATGAAGGAGAACCACTCCTACATAGAGTACTATATTATTCAGTTCTTTGCCACCGTCTACTTTGACCATGATGATGCCAGAACTCTATGGTGGATGACCAAGGACACCCTGCTTTCTGCCACCTTGGCGGAGTTTGGTGAGGTTCTAGGCTATGAAGACAAGGGTGAAAGTTCTCCCAGTGAATGGAGATGCCATGACGAAGATCGATCCAGCTCCAAGGACGTTCTAGGACCAATTACTATGGAAAATGGCACCACTGGTAAAACTGCTCATCTTGTGCGTCCATTTGAGATTCTCCACCGCATCTACAGGGAAACTATTATTCCCGTGTGGGAAACTGGGATGAGGTTCATGGCTACATGTTTGACCTTCTCAAGCTCTCCAAGGAAAATCAAGGCAAAGGCAAGAAACTTGATGTGATGGATTGGATGTGGAATGACTTGTGGTCTACAATCATTGATAGGAGGGCACCCATCTATGGCCCATTTATTATGAAGCTCATTCGCCGCAAGTGGGCTCTCAAGAAGAATGGAGAAGACATCATGAAGGATGGCAGCCCCATTGTGTCACATCTGGTGAAGGAACTCCGAATCAAGGCTCATCTTCCTCCCAAAAAGAAGACCCTTGATCCTGAGGCTGCTGCTGAAGCTGAGAGAGCTAGTGGGAGTGCACCACCCCTTGAGGAACCTTCTTGGTTCAAGAAGCTGCAGATTAAGGCCAAGAGGGCCTTTTGCCTCAAACTTGACTTGGAAGACCGTTTGTATGAAGCTCATGTGTATCACAAGAAGGCAGCTCAGCGACAGAAAGCAATTATGAGGCACATGCAGATTCCAGTCTCCGATGGTTCTAAGAAGAAATCACCCCGAAGAATGAATGGGTGTCCAAGCAGGGTTTCTGGAGTGATGAAGATGCTCCTCCAGATGGTGATCGCTTCCAGGCCCCCTCTTCTTCGACCCACCACGGCGCGGGTGGAGCTTGATGCTCCTAGGGACGTGTTAGCATTGCGCTTCTCCCTTTTTGGCATTTCGATGACAAAGGGGGAGAATGTGTTCTATTTAGGATTTGCCGTGGGATTTGCATGGGAGGAACACAAGCTTGCACTTCGTTTGATCTTTATGCTTGTGTTTCATCTTTATTTGGATATTTGCTTTGAACTTCTCTATGCATGATGTAAGACATGCCAAGACTTTGTGTTATTGTAATAAGACCTATCTAGTATGGTACTTGCTTATTTAGCTTATTATTATGCAAGTTGTTATATTTGTTTATCTATATGAACTTGCTTGGTTTGTAAAATATAGGGGGAGCTCCGCCCATTTTAAATGTTGTGTTTTGCATTCAAAAGCAAATTCCTAATAAACACACAATTTGGAGAGCCCCGTCTATCTTTTGCAAATCATTTGTTTCTCCTATGTGTGTTGTCATCAAACACCAAAAATGGGGAGATTGAAAGGGCATATCCTTCCCCAAGGTGTTTTGATGTTTGTTGACAACACAATTAGATGTCTAATGTGTGTGCTAAAAGTGTGCAGGAATAGATCATTTAAGGTTGCACAGGATTTGTCTCAAAAAGGAAGAAATGCTGAGTTTATTGCATCAGCCGGTACTACCGGGTCCGTCCCGGTACTACCGGGTGACTCCAGTTTTTTGCCGTGCGGAACTACCGCGGGCAGTACCGCGTCCAGTATCGGAGCTCAAATAACGTTCTGTACTCGCGCAGTTTTAATCCGGTAGTAGCCCCGGTAGTGGCGCGGTACTACCGGGAAGGGAGCACTACCGGACCCGGAGGTCCGGTACTACCGATGCGCGCCTGAGAGGAGGCGTTGACCAGTCTTCATGATGTCGTCGATTTCCTGCCGGTCGGTACTACCGGGCGAGGCCCGGTACTACCGCTGCGGGCAGTTTTCAGCTTCAACGGACAGAAATCTGGGAGGGG
This sequence comes from Poa pratensis, assembly GCA_947311845.1. NCBI lineage: Eukaryota > Viridiplantae > Streptophyta > Magnoliopsida > Poales > Poaceae > Poa > Poa pratensis. The sequence goes on from CAMZMU010000057.1 coordinate 8,619,020, forward strand.
TATTTATTCCCCTCCACCTACCTCCGGCTCCCTAGCTTGACCAAACTTGAAGACTCCATTATTGCAAGCTCAAGAATCACTAGATCTCCCAATCCCTCCACCCAAACTCGTTGATACTTGGAGGATTGAAGGAGAAGGCCCGAATCTACATCTTCACCAAGCCGTTCTTCATTTCCCCCTCATTTACTTGAGGGCCCCTTGGCTAGGATTTCCATTGGGAAAACGTAGCTTCTTGTTGATCTCACTTGTTGTCTTTGTGACAGATTTGTAGCTGTTCGGGAGCCCCCTATCCTCTTGTGGGTTGTGCCCCGGATCGTTGTTGTAAGGGCTCCGGATTCCGCCTTGAAGGATTCCGATAGTGGAAGGTGAACCAAACCTTTGTGGTGCGGCTCATCGGAGAAGAAGGTGACGCCTTTGTGGCGGTTGAGTTTTGACCTTCGTGATAGCTCACACCTCTCCAACGAGACGTACTCCCCTAAAAAGGAGAAACTCGGGATTACATCCGTGTCTCCGCTTGCTTTCACTTCGGTTACTTCTATTCTTGTTTATAGTCTTTACTTCGTGTATCTTGTTTAGTTGCTAGCTTGTAATATAGGTAAATTCACCTTAGTTGCATATCTAGAGAATTTACCTTTTGTGTCAAGCCTAATTTGAAAAAGTACTAAAATTGAAGTAGCACCTATTCACCCCCCCCCCCTCTAGGTGTTGTACGATCCTTTCACCGACCCTTTGGGGGTGCCGGTGGTGGGCGATTTTGGCGTCCGGACCCCCATTAGGCCTTTGCAGTGTCATTTGGATGGTGCCGATGGAGATGCTCTAAACGACGCAGGTACCGCTTGAATCATTAGCTTGCAGAGAAGCATCAAGTCTGGCAGCCGATTTGCAACTCAGGAACCTGCATGTTGTCTCGGATTGTAAGGAGGTTATGGAAGACATCAGAATTGGTACGCTGGGAAGATATGGTGCCATGATCAGAGAGATCGCTGGACGTGCTGCTGGTTTCGATATTTGCTCTTTTGTTCATGAATTTCAAAACTCCAACTTTGAAGCTCATAGACTTGCTAAGTTTGCTACTTCGTTAGATTTGGGGCGCCACTTGTGGCTGGTAACCCCTCATGATGTGATCAATGTACCTCTGAACATTATGCATGAAAATAAAGCTTTAGCCAGTTTTCCCTAAAAGAAAACCAAAGAACAGAAAACAAAGTCATTTTGTGAAAAGCAACCACAATGTCAAACAAAGGTTATATGATACTGGCGATAAAAAAAGTTTCTCTTGGATGTCACGATACTACAACTGAGAGGGGAGTATTGATTGAAAAACTTAAAAGAGTGGAGAACTAATTACAGAAGTCGCACCGTTTATCCCAAGTCCAGTTGTTAGCATGGGGCAGACGAGAGGAAAAAATTACAACATGTAGATCACGCATATTTCTCACTTAAAGATGGGGTGTCACACACCATATAACAGATGAAAAAGATCAAGGAATTGATCTTGGACCCGGTGTCCTTGAGACCCCAGTGGTTCAACATGCAACTTATATCGAGAATGCCACTGGACGCTTGTAGAGTTCATTCAGCTCATGGGCATCTGTCATCTCGTAGGAGCGTGCCCTTGGAGCATAGTCCTCAGCTCTCCATCTTTATCGTACTTGAGACCAAGACACGGTGGGCTGCACAATCCTCCCCAACATGATCCTCGTGCCGCACGCACTCGAGCAGGCAGTACCTGCTGTCGCCCATGGAGAGGAGCGTGGCACCTAGGTGTCGCTCGCGATCTGCATGGAAAAGCTGGTCCTTACCTAGCTTCCACGCCGGCATAGTCTGGCATCAGCGGCGACGGGCACAGTGTCACATGAGCATACATGGCCAAAGCCGTCCTCATAGATGCAAAGTCCCACCTAAGCATCCAGCTCGTGATCAAAGTAGGCTTCACCGCTGAAGGACATGATCCAATTGCCTTGGCACGTCCACTTGAGGCTCCCGGTGTCCAAGGAGAAGGTCCTCCTCTTGGCAGAGAGGAAGAGCGTCCGCCCATCCGGGTGCACCGCCAAAGATTTAACATCTGGACTCTGGAACGAAGGGAGGTGCGCGGGCATGAAGATCCAAGCCCATGTCTTGTATTCGTCGCTGTCGGGCGGTGGCCGGTCGCCGAGCACGGCCAAGGAGGACTGGACTAGTATGTACAGCTTGCCGGCGACGGATGCCATTAAGGAGGGGCCACAAGTCTTATGGCCATTAGGGTGAGCACAAAGGGTGATCCCCAATGTTTCCATGTCGTAGACGGGGAAGTCTGCGGTGCCATAGGCCGGCAAGGCGAGTATGTTGGTGCCATGCGCGCCGAAAAACCACAGACGGCGCTTGGACATGTTGTGGCCGCATGGCTGAACCGGCGCTTCGGCATATCTCCCTTCCTCCGGCTGATCTCTGACTCCTGCTCTGTGCCGGCCAACAGAACCAGCCCGCCCTAATGATTTCCACACTTATAAAAGCAACAACTTTGTCGGAAAACAGAATCTTTTTTTTTTTTTTTTTGCAATTTTTCCACCACATATATTCAACACATACCACATACAACGTACACGGTAGGAAATACAAGTACAAAATACGTAGGGGAAACGGACCAAAGATCGAAGAACACGCCGTCGCCGGCGTCGGAGTCGAAGGCGGCCAGCCACCACCTCGCCGCTGTCAGGGAGAGCTTTTTCCCTATCGAAGACGCTGCCTTGACTCTCCGCCGCACCGCGCCGGAGTTGTTGACGATGAACGGCCGGGGCAGCGCCCCCTTGACCCTTCCACACCGCTTGCCGCAGCCGCCGTCGAATCCACCGCCGGAAGACGACGCAGAGCTCGATCCGTCCGCCGCCAGATCCACCACCACCTCGGATCTGACAGAGAGAAGAGGATCACGAGCGCCGCGCCGGGCCTCGAGATCCAGCCAGTCCAGCGCGCAGACGGGGAGCTCCGAAGACCTCCACCACCGGAGAAGAACGCGCCGGCTCCAAAACCACCCGCCCGCAGCACCACCTCCTCCAGAGCGCCGCCGGCGAGCCTCCCAACCTACCCTCCCGTATTTACATGCCGGAGCCGGGGATCCCCACCCTCCCGCCGCCGGAGCGGCCGGCGGAGGGGAGGAATCCCACGGCTCGCGGCGCGCACGGTGGATCGCCGGCTTGCTCCAAAAATCGCCTCTCTCCTCTTGCTACAGTGGTGGGGAGGGGATAAGGCCGGGCTCGGAAAACAGAATCTACACTTCGATCTCTGACTCCTCCTCCTGTGTGCCGGCCAACAGATCCAACCCGCCTTAATAATAAGCAGGAAAGAAAATCGATTCTTAAGCGAATCGGTTTGCTACTTACCAGGATTTTTGGAAATTCAGACCAATAATCCCCCATTGAATCGGACTCGGTGTATTATCTCCCGCCAAATTCGTTGGGTCTGTAGTCTCTACGAAATCGGCGTCGCGGTGTGAAGGTGTGGGGTGGGACCGAGATCCAGTGACACGCTGCAACTTTAGCCCCCTTTCTTCTGTTGGATTGATATCCGACGGTCCAGATTTATTGCTAAAATTTCAAACTCTTCAGAGAAATCCGGAAAAATTCTAGTAGGTTCGATATGTTTTATTATGTATGCTGAGAAAGTTTGACATCATTTGGATAAATGATTTATCATTAAATAGATTTTCACGTTTTAAGATTAAAATGCTAATAAATCATAAACCATCTATCCAAATTAAACGAAACTTTCTCAGAATGCATAATTAAACATATTGCACTTACTGGAATTGTTTCGAATTTTTCTGAATTATTTGAAGTTTGAGATCAAAATTTGAACTGTTGGATAGCAATCCAACGGAGATAAGAGGGATAAATTTGCTTGTGACTTCACTCAATCCGTGGGGCGTTCTGGGCGGGGAGAATGGGGACGGCGGCGCCGCGTGCGTTGTTAGGGAATGGGTCCTGTCCTTACGCGTACCCCCTCGCCTCACCATTAGCGACCCATTGTTTGGCCCTGGCCCATTTTATTGGTTGACTGAATTCCGAAGCTACTGTTGCTTAAATCGACATGATCGCAAAAACAACCCTGCATATCCTCTCCCGAGTCCCTCGCGCGGGGGGCTCCGGAGAGCACCCAAACCCTAACCCAGCCGCCACCAAATCCGAGCGGACCAGCCGCTGCTGCCGCCGGCGAGGCGGTGGTGGCGGCGCCCGGCCGCCAAAGGCGGAGGGTGTTGAGCGCGCACCACCACCTCCAAACCTTCGCGCGGAGAGGCGGAGATCCGGCGGGGCGCGCGCCGGCGCGGCCGTCTGCGGGCGGGATAGGGCGCCATGGCGGAGTTGTGGCGGCGGGGCATCACGGCGGAGCACGGGGCTGGAGGTCGCGAGGAGGAGGTGCGTCGGGCGGAGTGGCTGGCGGCACGGGCCCGACAGGGCTCGATCTGGGCCGAAGGGCCGCAGCCGCTGCGTCTCCGACGCGGTGACTGCGCAGGCGACGTCGAGGTGCTGGAAGCACGGCGAGGATGGCGCTGGCACGCTGGAGCGGGAGGCTGTCGGCGGCCCGAGGGCCCAACCGGGCCCGATCTGGGCCACGGCCGTGGCTTCTCCGGTGCTGGTGGCCGGGTGCTGGCCGGACTCGGGCGTGCGCCGGGGCTGCCGTTTCTGCGGGTGTGGAGGAGGCCGGTGCGTTCGGCAAGACGGAGGTGTGTGCTGCGCTGTTTGGTCCGGGCCGTGTGGGAGATGAATGGTGCTGCCATTGCCGGCAGCATTGCATCCTCCTGAAGGTGGTTCGGCAAGCAAGATGTTGCTGCGGGCGACGCCCGTTGTGCGGTTGATGGGTGGATCCTGGAGGGAGAGGAATGGCGTCGCTGCGGCTGTTGCATCCTCAGTTGGGAGATGAATGGCCCGCGGGCGTTGCATCCTCGAGGAGACGAATGGCGCCCAGTATTTGGTTGCATCCTTCCGATGGGAGAAGAATGGCGCCGCAGCGGGGGTTGCATCCTCCGTTCAGTGGGGACCGTGGGTGGTTGGGCGGAAGCACGTTGAGCTTGCTGGGGAGGTGCTTTTGGCCGTGGAGGCAGGGGTAGTGGTTCTGCAGGTGAAACTGGTCGGGCTCGTGGGTTCGGGTTTTGCAGGTGAGACTGCCGGCGAAAGCCGTACTCCGGCTATGGCCGGAGTCGTCGATGGCGTCGCTACCTTGTTGGAGGCATCGATGTAGTTGTTCTCACCTTGCCTTTCCTGACGTGCTCCGGGGGAAACCCTTGATCTAGTCTTCTAGATTGGATGATGGCGGCGCTTTCCGACGTCGTGTTCCCTCTTGGGGGCATCATTCTGGAGTTGGAGCCTGCCAGGGGGTCTCGTGGCTAGCTAGGTTGCGTGTGTTGTATGGTTTTTGGGTCCGGTTTCCCTTATAAACTGGACCAACCTTCTATCTATTCATTGAATTTAGCAGTTCTCCTGCTAACATTCAAAAAAAAAAAAAAAAATCGACATGATCCTACTGTTGCTCAGTGTAACACGATTATGTACAGACTCAGCAATAGCAGGTCTTGTCGAAAAAATGTTTGAGGATATAAAAAGGTTCATGAATTTAAAAACTGTTCGTGCGTAAGAAAAAATATTCGTCGAATCTAAAAATTGTTCACGCATTTGAAAAAAGTTCATGAAATTTAAAAGATGTTCACAGATTTAAAAACTGGTGATGCATTGAAAAATGTTCACGGATAAAAAATAATCAAGAGTTCGGAACAAATACTCGCATCATTCAAAAAAATTGTTTAGAATCTTGTTTAAAAAATCACTTATCATGCAATAAAAAATTATCCATGTGATATTTTTTAAAATATAATAGAAAGATGAACTGAGTAAAGGTAAAAACGAAAATAAAATGTAGACGATCAGAGAAAGAAAAGATAAAATAAGAAAGATAGGAAAAGAAAAATGTACATGAAATTAAAAAGATGTGCACGAATTTAAAAACTGGTCATGCATTTGAAAAATGTTCGTCGAATCTGAAAACCGGTCCTGCATCTGAAAAATTGTTCACTAGTTCGAATAAATATTTGCGTAGTGCAAAAAAATTGTTTACGATTCTTTAAAAAAGAATCACTTTCCATACGATAAGTTTTTTTATCCATATGATATTTTGAAATAGAATAGAAAAACATGAATTGAGAAAAAGTAAAAAAACCAAAAAAGAGAGTAGAAAAACGAAAAGAGAAAATACAAATTTATAAAGAAAGGAAAAGAAACAATTCATGAAATTCAATAGATGTTCTTGAATTTATAAACTAATTATGCATTTCAAAAATGTTCGTCGAATCTAAAATTTGTTCATGCGTTTGAAAGAAAGTTCATGAATTTGAAAATTGTTCACGAGTTCGAAACAAATATTATCATCAGTCGAAAAATTGTTTACTATTTTCTTAAAAAATCACTTCTCATACAATAAAAATTGTACATACTATATTTTAAAATAGAATAGAAAAATATGAAATGAGAAAAGTAAAAAAACGAAAAAGAAAAGATAAAATAAGAAAGAAAGAGAAAGTATGAAAATGAAATAGGAAAAGAAACGAACCGAAAAAACAGACAAAAATAACAAATAAAAAGAAAAACCGTCCTAAAGCTACTAAACCTTCCCAAAACTGGAAAGAACTAGTGGCCAGACCCCCCCCCCCCCCCCCCCCCCCCGCGCGCGCGCGCCCGATCCGCCTCACATGCTTCGTAGGAGTCATCCTCTGATGTCGGACAGGGGAAGGAGGTGTGGGGGAGCATGAGGACGGTTTGAGGTCGTCGCTGCCCGTGTCGCCCAAGGAGGACGACACATGAGTCTGTATTACATTGCCGAATGATTTACCCGATGATTCTTTGACCTTGCCGTGTTTTCAGTAATACAGCTTTGCATCTTACCTTCTTTATGGAACGTTTGTACAAAGCATTAAGTATCTTGGAACATAGGTAAGGGCATCTACAATTGTAGGAAAGACGGATCTTCTCTTAGGCTAGCCATAATGGGGAGTAACTTAGAGTAGTAACATGCATATGTTACTACTTTATGTTACTACCTCTACAGTGGGGAGTAACTTATGTGTGGTGTCTTGCAAGATTTTATTTATTATGTTATACACTCATTCTGTCTTGAAGTGTGTGATGTTACGGTAACTAGCTATGTTACCACAAACACATCTCTCATCATTGATTACATGTCACATTACAGCCTTATCTCTCCACGTCATGTAGAGAAGACAATAAATAAGAGTCGTACAATTCATTATCTCTTATTGTCATCTTTAGTCATTAATGAGAATTAATTAAATTTTAGTAAGAAATTGTGTTGATAAGGGAATACATGTGGTACAATGGAGGAAATAGTCTTCTCTTAATTTTTAAGAGACCATTCCTTAGCTAATGGAAGACGAACATCTTTTTCTTCGAACTAAGTAAAAATGCTACATGACATCTCTAAGAATATCCCGACGTCACCCCAATTGTACATGGCCTAATAAAAATTTGTGTAGTCCCGTCTTCTATGCCATCTCATCGTCACGAGCTATGCATAACGACTTGCAGCTTTGACAACCGAACGTCGGCATTGTTCTAAATAAACTTATAATTAATGTACAATTGAAAAGTTGAATTTTGGACGCATTTGCTATAAAGAGAACAACTTGGCCACTAGTACACGTGAAAGATGGCTCCTCGAGTCCTTGTCGTTGCAACCTCTAAGTCTCTCCTCCATGGGTGACATAACTATGTTAGGTAATGTGGTGCTATCGACGACCTTTACGGGCCAATTAGTCCATCAAAACAGCACACGCAAAATATGAGGTACCAGATTTTTTTTGATGCGGATCTTGTTAAGAAAACATGAGAGATATGCAGATAACACTACACTACGGGCTGACTTTTTATCGGAATCTGACATGTAAAAGATGCAGCAGCACAGATAGAGGACCTTGCATCAATCTGACCTGTAAAAGATGCAGCAGCACAGATAGAGGACCTTGCATCAACTTCGGAATAACTATAGCTTGAAAAGGTAACAAATCGATATATACTACCTTCTCAATTATAGGACCAACTAGCGAGGTTCACATATGTATATGGAAAGTGTTTATCTGGTTCTGGACTAAAAAAACTCAGTTGTGGGTCAAATTCAGAATTTAACAAAAAATGATAAATCAGTAGCTAAGAAGATGTTGGTTCACTGCTTGTTGTGTACATGCGGTTCTTTTGCGTGGCGATGTCCACATTAAAACCTTGTACGCGATGATTGTGAGCTGGACGACCGACAAATTGCAGCAGTATTCTTGGTAAGTGGGGACGGCGACACATGGTGAATTCGTTCTTGGTGATGCTCCTTGGGCTCTATATCGCATTTTCCGGGGTGAAAACCCTAGGTCTAACTGTGATACGGCCGCACCTAGTATTGTTTCTGATCCGGTTAAAATTGAACCAAGTTATTTGCGGTTGAGGCAGGACACGGTGCAGCCAATCAACATGAAATCTGAGATCTTTTCTGGTGCAACAGTTGGAGATAAAACAGGATCTGATTCCACTAATTTGGGCAACAAAATAAAAATCAGATATTTGTTTCTATTTCTGCCGCCATGCAAGAAGACCGACTCAAATTAAGTCCCAGTACGTGTATCTACCGTGGAAATATATGTCTTCAGAACCGGATGGGGCCCACCAGCATGCATGGCAAGGAAAGATAACGTGCAAGATTAATAAATACTATAGTTACGATTTCTTAAGATTTTCAGTTCAAGTCGGTTGTGTATTTTTCCTTTTATTCTGGTTAGATGCGTATGGTATGAGTCGGCTATATAAAGGCAAGTTCTGTTAATGTAATAGGTCAGGTTTTGAGTTTAGAATTAGACACCGTGTGTGTTCCGGCCGTCGGCCGTCATTATTGAGTTTGGTGTATTCTTGTCAAAAATCTCTACTGGCATGTCAGTTCCTGCGACGTAGGATATTACAAGCTGAACCTATACGGTTCGTTCACGTTATACCTTCGAGTCGAGGGGTTGGCGTGTGGTTTCCGCAGAGTTTGTGAATGTATTCGTAAACCCCGATTGCTATTTGCGGCGATGGAGGTTTGTGCCGTGAAAGATCGGGCAACAATGGATCGAATCTCGCCATGAGGTTCGCTCCACATCATCTGGTATCAGAGCACCAAATTGCTCACAGCATGGCAGAGGAGATGGCCAGCGCGTCATCTCCGAGGAGGAGCTATTGGAAGTTGTCTAGCGATTTCATGTCAGAGGAGGAAGGCTACGGCGCCGAACTTTTTCACACCTATTGTAAAGTATGTTGAATATATAAGCAATTTAGCTATTGATTTAATCCGCGAAAATAGTAAATAGTTTATGACTAGAATAACCAGAATTATACTAATCATGCGATCTACTTGAATAGTAGATAAATAGAACGAATCTAAAACAACTACTACAAGCAGAAACTGTAGCAGTATCGTAAACAGGAAGATCAAGTAATCATACGGTGCAGCGGCAGCGGCAGACGAAGCGTTGGCGTTGCTGTTGTCGCCCATGTCGTCGATTAAGAGGCTGCCGATGTCGGGGAAGAAGTCGTCGTTGGGGAAGAACTCGATGCCAGTAGTCGCGCGAGTGCGCTCACCAAAAACCTGATCGCCCCTCTCCCGTACAGGATCACAAGAGGCGGGGTTCCGGAGGCCTACTGTCCCTTCAACCGGTGCACGCCGGAAGACGGAATGGAGAAGACTTGAAAGACGGCGGCGCAAGGTTTTGGAACGGTGGTGCGAGACCATGTGTTGCGTATAGTTGCGGCTAGGGTTCGTTCGGCCTGTATATATAGTGCGGTTCGGGTAGGACGTGGGCGCAGCCGCACGATCGAGTCGGTAACAACCCCACGATCCAAAAGAATCGGAAATCAATGACTCATTTGTTTATATACCGGTGCTTAGTGGAGACTGTTAAGTTGAACTTCCACTTAGAAACTTATGCTACACTAGATCACAACTTGGATAGTGGACTATGCCTTGAACTACAAGTTTGCTGCAAACTAGTTTCACACAAGCCCTTGACCGATACTGGGCTGCCGCAAGGCTTCCCCGCGGGTGGAGCTTATGCGTCATACTCCAAGACCTTTCATGAGTTTACTAGAGAGCACCCAACTCTCATAGACTACGACGTTTAATAGTCAGACTCATATAGGTGTATTCCTCAAGAGATGCTCTGCAGGATAACATCTCCGCTTATAAAAGTAAGCCGCTTGGAACACATTAAGATAAATATCAACCTGCCATGCAGATCAGGAGAGTATTGCATCTTCACGGAGTGAGAAAAATAATGTAGGATACTCTCCTCCCAGCTGACCAACAGCTTGTCTCCCACTTCTAATTCACGGGATCTCCGATCACATAGAGTGGTTTACCACTGTGGACAACTCATACCGTGGGTCTCAAACCCATCTCCCTCGATGCACTATCTATCACATTACGTGATAAACCCTTTGTGAAGGGATCTGCCAATTCTTAGATGTTTGGATATAATCCAACGCAATAACTCCGGAGTTTCTCAATTTTCTGACAGATTTCAATCTCCTCTTCACATGCCTTGATGACTTCAATTATCCTTAGAACTTTTAATCTTAACTATCACAGTTTGATTATCACAGTTCATAAGGATAGCGGGTATTGGTTTTTCAACCACAGGTAAGTCCATCAAAAGCTCACGAAGCCACTCTGCTTCAACAGTGGCTGTGTCTAACGCTGTGAGTTCTGCTTCCATAGTTGACCTCGTTAAGATGGTCTGCTTGCAAGACTTCCAGGAAACAGCGCCACCACCGAGTGTAAACACATAACCACTCGTGGCCTTAATCTCATCAGCATCAGATATCCAATTTGAATCACTATAACCCTCCAGTACCCTCGGATACCCGAGTAGTGAATTCCATAGCTCGCAGTGCCTTTTAAATAACGCATAACTCTCTCAAGAGCATGCCAATGATCATCTCCCGGATTAGAAACAAACCGGCTCAACTTGCTCACAGCAAAAGAGATGTCAGGCCTCGTGGCACAAGCCAAATACATAAGCGAGCCAATAATCTGAGAATATCTCAGTTGATCTCTAGCACTTGTTGATTCTTTCGAAGCAACACACTAGGATCATATGGTGTCGGAGAAGGCTTACAGTCGTCATACCCGAAACGACTCAAGACCTTTTCCACATAGTGAGACTGAAGCAGTGTAATCCCACCATTACCATCTCTCAGCAGCTTGATGTTCAAGATAACATCAGCCACTCCTAGATCCTTCATCTCAAAACACGAGATAAGAAATCCTTAACCTCCTTAATCAATCAAGGTTGGTTCCAAAGATCAGTATGTCATCGACATACAGACAGAGAATAACTCCCTCGCCCCCACCATAGCGATAGTACACACACTTGTCAGATTCGTTTACAACGAAACCTGCAGCAGTTAAAGTTCTTTCAAACTTTTCATGCCATTGCTTAGGAGCTTGCTTCAGGCCATATAAAGACTTCAACAACTTGCACACCTTTGCTTCCTGACCAGGTACTACAAAACCATCGGGCTGATCCATGTAAATTTCCTCGTCTAACTCTCCATTTAGGAAAGCTGTCTTAACGTCCATTTGATGAACGAGAAGACCATGCGAGGCAGCCAACGAAAGTAGCACACGAATCGTGGTCAGTCTAGCCACAGGTGAGTAAGTATCAAAGAAGTCTTCACCTTCTTTCTGGGTATAACCCTTGGCCACAAGCGCGCCTTGTACTTCTCAATAGTACCATCAGGCCTAAGCTTTTTCTTGAACACCCACTTACATCCTACAGGTTTACACCCATAAGGACGATCAGTGACTTCCCAGGTTCCGTTAGCCAAGATGGAATCCATCTCGCTACGGACAGCTTCCTTCCAGTAGTCAGCATCAAGAGATGCATAGGCTTCTGAAATGGTACTGGGTGTGTCATCCACAAGGTACACAATGAAATCATCACCAAAGGACTTTGCAGTCCTCTGTCTCTTGCTCCTAACAGGAACTTCATTGTCATCCTCCACAGGATTATCAGTGTGTTCTATCGAAATGGTAGGATCAGGAATATCAACCAATTCCTGACTAGATGTATTAGGTATCTCCTGATTTGATGAGCTAGGCATATCCTTCATCGGAAAGATTCCTCAAAGAAAGTCGCATCCTTCGACTCCATAATCGTACCAACGTTAACGTCGGATACCTCAGATTTTACTACCAAAAATCTATAACCAACGCTATGAAAAGCGTAGCCCAGAAGAACACAATCCACGGTTTTTGGTCCAAGCTTGCGCTTCTTGGGAATTGGTATATTGACTTTCGCCAAACAACCCCAAGTACGAAAGTAAGAGAGTCTCGTATTTTTCCTTTCCCATTCCTCAAATGGAGAAACATTTTCGTCTTAATGGGAACTCGGTTTAGGACATGACAAGCTGTCAATAGAGCCTCCCCCACCATGCCTTGGAGAGACCCGAAGTGTCTAACATGGCGTTAACCAAATCAGTTAGAGTTCGGTTCTTTCTCAGCCACTCCATTTGACTGAGGCGAGTAGGGAGGCGTCCTCTCATGGATTATACCATGTTCCGCACAAAACGAATCAAACTCATTGGAAAAATACTCTCCACCACGATCGGACCTCAATCGTTTAATTTTCGATCAAGTTGGTTCTCTGCTTCAGCTTTATAGATTTTAAAGAAGTTTAAAGCTCATCTTTTGATTTCAGAAGATACACATAACAATATCTAGTGGAGTCATCAATAAGCGTCATGAAATATTTCTTTCCGCCTTTTGTCAACACGCCATTCATCTCACAGAGATCTGAATGTATAAGTTCCAGCGGTGCCAAGTCTCTTGCCTCAGCAGCCGTATGAGACTTGCGAGGTTGCTTAGCTTGCACACATACTTGACACTTGGAACCTTTGACAGTAGTGAATTTCGGAATTAAATCCAAACTAGCTAGCCGCGTCATGCAACCAAAGTTAATATGACAAAGTCGTGAATGCCAGACATTATACTCAATTTCATGGCAAATATGATTAATAACTTTAGTGCAAAAGTCTGACATAGATAGGCGGAACAAGCCTCCGCACTCATAGCCTTTTCCAACAAATTGTCCATACTTAGATATTACAACTTTATTGGACTCGAAAACCAACTTATAACCATCTCGACATAGTAGCGAACCGCTGACGAGATTTTATTGATGGAGGGCACATGATGAACGTTCTTCAGCCGCACGATCTTTCCCGAAGTAAACTTCAGATCGACCGTGCCAACACCACGAACAAAGCATGTGAACCGTTCCCCATCAGCACGGGGAAGTCCCTATGACCTGGTAAGAAGAAAACATGAGCATCAGCACAAACATGTACATTGCACCAGTGTCAATCAACCATTCAGGAGAATGACAAACTGAAAGAATGGTAGGAAATATACCGTACCCAGATTCCTTCATCAGTGTCGCTAATGACAACATTGGCAGTCTTGCCGCTGTTCTCAGATGTGCGTAGCTCATGGCGATTGGGACAGCGAGGTGCCCAATTCGGATCACCACAAACGTGGCATGATCCCTTCCTCGGCTTCTTATTGTTGCTCTTCTTAAAGTTGGTAGGCTGTGAAGGCTTGAACCTTCCATCAGACTTGCCTTTACCCCCTGAGTTGCTCTTGTTAAATTTGGACTTGTGGGGCGGCTGGTAATTCTTTTCTGTACCATATTGGCACTAGAACCAGCCTCAGCAACTCGAGCACGTGTATCCTTCGCTCTCGCCTTTTCTTCCACATCAAGCGACCCAATGAGATCCGAAACGGAAAACTCTTGTCTCTTGTGTTTCAGAGAAGTAGCAAAGTTGCTCCACGAAGGTGGAAGCTTGGCGATAATGCCACCGGCAACAAACTTGTCCGGTAAATTACACTTGAAGTGCTCAAGTTCTTTAGCGAGCGACTGTATCTCATGAGCCTGTTGTACAACAGAACGCTCATCAGTCATCTTGTAGTCATAGAATTGCTCCATGACGTACAACTCGCTGCCAGCGTCCGAGGCCCCAAATTTGGCCTCGAGCGCATCCCACATGTCTTTGCCAGTGTCAAAAGACATATACGAATCCACAATGGAATCGTCAAGAATACTCAGAAGGGCACTCTTAAACAGAGTATCGAGCTTCTCAAAAGCTTCCTGTTGTTCAGCATTGAGATCGCCCTCAGCTTGCCTTTGGTGGCAGCATAGCAGTTACTGTTTTGAAACCAGTAAACTGCTCTCATGCGCCACCGTTTATATTGTACCCCTTTGAAGGGAAACGGCCTCATAGACGCGAGAAAGCCAGGCGCAGCAAATTGCCTATAATCAGGTTTTTGGATTGTTGAATATATAAGCAATTTAGCTATTGATTTAATCCGCGAAAACAATAAATAGTTTATGACTAGAATAACCAGAATTATACTAATCATGCGATCTACTTGAATAGTAGATAAATAGAACGAATCTAAAGCAACTACTACAAGCAGAAACTGTAGCAGTATCGTAAACAGGAAGATCAAGTAATCATACGGTGCAGCGGCAGCGGCAGAAGCGTTGGCGTTGCTGTTGTCGCCCATGTCGTCGATGAAGAGGCTGCCGATGTCGGGGAAGAAGTCGTCGTTGGGGAAGAACTCGATGCCAGTAGTCGCGCGAGTGCGCTCCCCAAAAACCTGATCGCCCCTCTCCCGTACAGGATCACAAGAGGCGGGGTTCCGAGGCCTACTGTCCCTTCAACCGGTGCACGCCGGAAGACGGGATGGAGAAGACTTGAAAGACGGCAGCGCAAGGTTTTGGAACAGTGGTGCGAGACCATGTGTTGCGTATAGTTACGGCTAGGTTTCGCTCGGCCTGTATATATAGTGCAGTTCGGGTAGGACGTGGGCGCAGCCGCACGATCGAGTCGGTAACAGCCCCACGATCCAAAAGAATCGAAACCGCTGAGTAATTAACGCGTCCGTTAATTATCAATCAATGACTCATTTAATTTTCCCAAAATTAACGCGTCCGTTAATTATCAATCAATGACTCATTTAATTTTCCCGAAATTAACGCGTCCGTTAATTATCAATCAATGACTCATTTAACAGCCAAATAAATGGGCCATGAGATTTCGGAATTAATTGGGCCATGGGCAGAAAGTGGGCAAAGGCCCATAAATTCCAACAAAGTAGGAGAGAGAGCTTGCGCGACGACAATCGACCACGACAGTGCGATCAACGCGGTCGGCGTCGACATGGTGGAGAAGATGGAGTTGTCGACGACACCACATCCACGACCCTACTCATTGAGGCGGTGCCACGACAAGCTCGAAATCACACAGCAAACTACGGTACTATTCTCGGTCGGCAATTTTTCATCCAAGATTTTGTGCGACGTGATACCGCTGCCCTTTGTTTCGTGTCACTTGTTAGTGGGAAAGCCATGGTATGTGGAGAACGGAGTTGTGCATGACTTTCTCGCCAACACATATACCATCATGCAAGATAAGGTGTACGTTCTCAGACGCATGGAAAAGAAGATTTTCAGCACATGGGGGAAGGATAGACTGCAGAAGATGAAAGATGAAGAAAAACAAAAGAAGTCGGAGGATGAAGTCGCTGCAATTTCAGCGCTTATCCAATCTACAAATGAAACTGTTTCTTTTGAGACGCGCCTGAAACCGAGGATGGTTTCCATTGAAGAGGGGGAGGATGATACGGCCGCACCTAGTATTGCTTCTGAGAGCATCTCCAACCACACCTCTCAAACTGTCCCCAAACCGATTTATTATGGTTTATTTGTGTCCGGGCGCGTCCGGGCGTGTCCGGCACGTCCGGCACACCCCAAACTCTCCCCACATATGGGGTGAGTTTGAGGTGTGCCGGACGCGTCCGGGCGTGTCCGCATGCCCACTGTGGACCAATCACATGCCTACTTTTACTTTCTTTTGTCTACCTTTTCTTTTTTTTTTGTCCTTCTTTGATTATTCTCTCTCCTACTCCACCAATCACATGCAAGGACCGGACAATTTGGGGTGATATTTGGGGGCCATGGTTGTAGGAGCTCACTTTTTGGGGTGGTCCGCGGACACATGACCGGACGTTTAGAGGGCGGATTTGGGGGCCTCGCTTGGAGATGCTCTGATCCGGTTAAAATTGAACCAAGTTATTTGCAGTTGAGGCAGGACATGGTGCAGCCAATCAACATGAAATCTGAGATCTTTTCTAGTGCAACAGTTGGAGATAAAACAGGATCTGATTCCACTAATTTGGGCAACAAAATAAAAATCAGATATTTGTTTCTATTTCTGCCGCCATGCAAGAAGATCGACTCAAAGTCCCAGTACATGTATCTACCGTGGAAATATATGTCTCTGAAGGAAACCGGATGGGGCCCACCAGCATGCATGGCAAGGAAAGATAACGTGCAAGATTAAATACTATAGTTACGATTTCTTAAGATTTTCTAGTTCAAGTCGGTCGTGTATTTTTCCTTTTATTCAGGTTAGATTCGTATGGGTCGGCTATATAAAGCCAAGTTCTGTTAATGTAATAGGTCAGGTTTTGAGTTATGAATTAGACACCGTGTGTGTTTCGGCCGTCGGCCGCAATTATTGAGTTTGGAGTATTCTTGTCAAAAATCTCTACTGGCGTGTGAGTTCCTGCGACGTAGGATATTACAAGCTGAACCTATACGGTTCGTCCACATTATACCTTCGAGTCGAGGGGTTGTCGTGTTGTTTCCGTGGAGTTTGTGAATGTATTCGTAAACCCGCGATTGCTACTTGCGGCGATGAAGGTTTGTGGCGTGAAAGATCGGGCCAACAATGGATCGAATCTCGCCATGAGGTTCGCTCCACATCAAACTGTACCTGGAAGTGGCGGCTCTGCCCGTTTCTTTGATAAAGGCATTGTCTGGAAATTGGACATCTCCGATGTGTGAAAACCCATGATCTCGTTATAGTGGCCAGACAGGTCGACGCCAGCGTTTGCACACTGCTACCTTCCTGGAGGCGTTGCTTTAGAGAAACCTTTTCAAAATATAGGTATCATCAATGACGGTGGTTTGTGTATACTATTTGGAGATTCTATAGCTCCGACATGGTCTTTCTTTTTTGTTTTCCTTTTTGGCTGTGTGCATCTGTAATTTAGACATTATATTGTTGCAGAGACCGGATGTATTTAATATCATCTTGATATTAATATATTCCATTTTATCGAAAAAAGGGAAGTGGCAGACGTGAGACATGTATTATGGTATCCTGGAAAGAAGAGCCGGTGCACAACGCAGCCCACAACAGCAACAACATGCCGCCGCTGGTTAGTCCGCGCCATGGATTGGGAGAGGAGTGACGCGGTGGAAAGGAATAGAGAGAATTCCTTTCTTGGCCCTCTCTTAAATTTGGATGCCTTTTCTGGCCCTGGACAAGTTTCGTGTCCCTTTTTGACCCAAAAAATTTAGATGACTTCCTTATTTGGCCCTCTAGTTCATTTTGGATGTTAAGATGACTCTTTTGCCCCTGCTGCTGAAAAACTACTCAGATTTCAAAAAATCGAAATTTTGACAAAATTTTGGATGTTGATATTTTTTCAAATCTGAGATTAGTTTTTCAGCAGCAGGGGCAAAAGAGTCATCTTAACAGCCAAAATGAACTAGAGGGTCAAATAAGGAAGTCATCTAAATTTTTTGGGTCAAAAAGGGACACGAAACTTGTCCAGTGCCAAAAAAGGCATCCAAATTTAAGAGAGGGCCAAGAAAGGAATTCTCTCAAAGGAATAGGGCGACACAATGGTGACAAGAGAAGGACACGAAGAGACTATAGAATCGTGGTGCGTGGATAACGGGCCGGTTAGAACGGGATTCTATGAAGCTTTGGGCCATGCGATGAGAAAAGAATCAACGGTTCGCAGCAGTCCGACCATTTGTTTCCCATCGGACTACGATACGGAGTGTTTACCAAAACATATTTGTAAGTTGTGTAAAATATTTAAAAGAATCACACATATAGATATTGAGTTGAAAAAATTATCCATGTATTATCACCTGCTAAGTTTTTTAATGAGAAAGTAAGATTGCTACAGTTCTAAATTTAAAATTTAGGCAATTTTTTTCTAAGTTCTATGATTAGAAGATTCCCCTCGTCCTAAATCGCAAATCGGTCACTAAGATTATAAGAACATACGTGACTGGCTTTTGAAAATCCGCTGCAACATATCCGTAGTTAGGGTTCTTCTCGGATTGCGCTTTCCAAACTACAAGTCGATCGGGTCCGACTAAGAGTGGAACTCCTCCTCCCCCTCGCGCGTCCGTCGCCTCCCGTGGCGGCAGTGCGCCTTCCCTCCCTTCCCCGCCTAGGTCCCCTCCCCCGCCTCTCTCCCCCGTCACCGCCACCGGCAGGGGCTGCCGGGCGATGCCTAGGTGGCGCCTGCGGCGACAGCGGCTTGTCTCTTCCCATGCCGGTCTAGGGTGGAGGCGGGGCTCTTCCCTTCTGGCGGAGGCGCCTCGACTCTGGCTGGGTGTTGGCGGGACGGTGGTGGCAGCACACACGAGCATGCGGGGCGACGCAGTGCAGCGGGTGGCGGCGTGCAGCGGAAATCGCCGGTTGAGCCATGTGGCCCAAATCTGGGCCTGTCGGGCCACATCTGGGTTGGTGCGGGCCGGCCTAACCTGCGGCGCGTTCTGCAGCTGGAGGTGAGGTTGAGGATACAGTGGGCAGTGGCGACGGCGACCGGCCTGTTGCAGCGTGGCGGCGAGCTTCACGGGCCCGATCTGGGCCCGATTGGACCCTATTAGGACTGGTGTGCCCCGTGGGGGCTTTACGGGCCCGCTGGGCCCGGCCGGACCTGACGGGAACTGGCGTTCTCTGCAGCCGCGTCTAGTCGACTACCGTCCTCGGCGGTGGAGGTGTTTGTCCCTCCCGCGCGACCGTGGTACTGCCGACCTCGGGTCATGCTTCTCCTCACCTTCGTCTTGCAGACCTCGTGACGGCTACTTCGGTGAGACGACGATGGGGGCTTTGGACCGATTTGGCGCATGTTGGTGGGCGGCTAGTTTGGTGATGTCGAGACTCGTCCTCGCGGGGCTCCTGTGCTACGGATTGCCTGGGGCTGTGTATGGTTTTTTATTGGGAGAAATCCTAGTCAGTTCGTCCGACACCGACATGGTGCCGCCTCCGGGTGGCTTCTTTGCTTCCTGAAGGGCGTCGTGGAAACCCTTCACCTGCTTCCCTCTGTGTGCCAGGGGAAACCATAAGACCAGTGCGCTAGTCCGGCAGCGGTGTGGCTTCCTTCTTGAAGGTGCTGCTTGGTACTGGACAATTCGGTGCTAGGAGCGTGGTGGTACTTTTTCGGAGTGCGCAGCGGTTACGGGTCACCGTCGTTTAGTCAATCCACCTATGTCTCTTTTTATTTCTTTTTCTTTCCTTTGGGCGTGTGTTGGCTGCTGCCCCGGCCTTTGTTTTCATTCGTGACTCTCGTTGGTTGTATTGGTTGGTTGCTATATTTATATAGCGGGGCTACGGCCTATTCGTCATATGCGTAGTTAGATATGTTCACATTCGATGGCGGCTCCTGATAGTCCATGAAACTGGGGACGGTAGGGATTATTGTCCATACTGAAAGAGCTGTCGTCGGAGATCGATTGCACTAGTAGGAATATGCTTATAGCCACCACACTACCGCTGGCGGACATGCCAAACCGTCCGCCAGCGCTATTACCGCTGGCGCACAGTTTAGAGCGCCCGCCAGCGGTACTTGGGTTACCGCTGGCGGACGGAGTGACTCGCACGCCAGCGGTAGCGTGACGCAGAACCGGGCAGACGGGGCTAAGTACCGCTGGCGGACGGTGACCTGGTTCGCCAGCGGTAACTAAAGTACCGTTGGCGGACGGTTTGGCGCGCCCGCCAGCGGTAGTTAGCCCCACTGGCCCAGCTGAAAGCAGGAAATTACCGCTGGCGGACACCATTACCGTCCGCCAGCGGTATCGGAAGTACGCCGTTTTGACCATTTTTTCAAAAAAATCAAATAATGTGAAAAAATACTCAAAAATGAAATCTTGTGGCATAGTTTGTGATAATGTGCCCATATTTGACACATAGTTGTATGTTGGTATGGCAAACAATGTTGCAGAACTAAGTTTTTCAAATTATTTTTATAAATATCATTTTTTATTTTTTAAATGTCAAAAAATGAATTTTTTGTGAAGTAAGTACAACAAATATGGTGAAAAATGACACCCATCCAATATCCACACAAAGTAGACCATATTTTATGGATAATACAGAAATATTAGTAATTTTCTCATTTCTACCTAATTTCGCCTATTTAGACGACTTTATGCCGATTTTCCGAAAGTAATTCAAATTTGAACTACAAGTGTGTGATAGTTTGCTCTGAAAATTTTACAAAAATCATTTTAAGGTACACAAGTAGTAGTTATATCACAAAACCGTCGACAGTTTTGAAAAATTCGACCACTTTCGACGAATAGCCATCGTGGCCATTTTGACCATTTTTTCAAAAAAAACAAATAAAGGCAAAAAATACTCAAAAAATGAAATCCTTTGGCATGGAGTCCTCTTATGAGTAATAATTGATAAAAAAAAATGATAAACTTGAGTTTTTACAAATTTTCCAAAAAACTTCTTCACAAAAAGATCATTCATCTATAAACATGTATGAGTTTCGGTTCAAATGACCTAGATATGATCATTCCTGTGGCATTGTTTGTGATAATGTGCCCATATTTGACACATAGATGTACCTTGGTATGGCAAACAATGTTGCAGAACTGGGTTTTTTCAAATTATTTTAAAAATATCATTTTTATTTATTAAATGTCAAAAATGTCTTTTTTAATGAAGCAAGTACAACAAATATGGTGCAAAATGACACCCATCCAATGTCCACACAAAGTAGACCATATTTGATGGATAACACAGAAATATTAGTAATTTTCTCAGTTTCTACCTAATTTCGCCTATTTAAACGACTCTATGCCGATTTTCCGAAAGTAATTCAAATTTGAACTACAAGTGTGTGATAGTTTGCTCTGCAAATTTTACAAAAATCGTTTTAAGGTACACAAGTAGTGGTCCTATCACAAAACCGTCGATAGTTTTGAAAAATTCGACCCCTTTCGACGAATAGCCGTGGTGGCCTTTTTGACCATTTTTTCAAAAAAATCAAATAAAGTGAAAAAATACTCAAAAAATAAAATCATTTGGCATGGAGTCCTCTTATGTGCAGTAGTTGATAGAAAAAATGATAAACTTGAGTTTTTACAAAGTTTTCAAAAAACTTCTTCACAAAAAGATCAATCATCTATTGGAAAGTCCACACGCCAGAGCTGAGCCAATCAGGAGCAAGTCTCACCATTCCCACGGATCGTGTGTTTTCTTGGAGAGGTCGTGAGCCATTGGATCGAGCGCGTGACCCACCTCTCTCTCTCTTGCGCCACACCCGCACGTCCCTCCGATCCCCTCGATCCCCTTTCTCTCTCTTGCGCCTCTCCTCCGATCCCCTCGATCCTCTGCTCCTGCGCCTCCCTTGCCTCCGTAGCCTATCCGCTCACCGCCGCCGACGCCCGCCGGCGAAGAGCAAGGCCGCCACACGAAGGGCGTCGCGCTCGGGCACGTGGAGCCTGGCCTCTTCCTCGCCGCCCGTCCGTCCTGGCGGCCTCGCCGGCTACCTCCCGACGTTGTGCCACGCGGCGGTCGTTGGCGCGCTGACGGTGCCGGCGCTGTACGAGCGGTGGTCCGTGGCCGTGGAGCGGTACGCGAGGCTGGCGGCGCTCCATCCTCCACATCTCCTCCGGCTGCTGCTCTTCGGCGTCTACGACTGCCTCCCGTACTGCCCGGTTTCCCATCTCCGTCGTCGTCGCGAGGACGCGGGCAGGACACGGCAGAGCTGGCGCTGGGGCAAAGCCATCACGATTTCGGGCACCATCACCACGGCCTCGACCTCAGCCACCATGACCTCGGCCTCGGCCACCCGCACGACCACCACGACGACCTGGTGCTCGACCAGTCGCACGACCTCGTCCTCCGGGGCCAGCTCACCGGTGGCGCGTCAGAGGAGATCGAGGGGCCAGCTCGCCGGCGGCGCGGCTGGGATCGAGATGGGCGGAGGGGCAGCGTCCTCAGGGGCCTAGATGCAATTTCCTTGTTTTATCGGGTGTTCGTAACTGCTAATAGATCTGGGGTCCTATTCGTAAAAGATAAATGAATTAACTAATTTCGTTTCTATTTTTTTAATTCCTAATAAGTTACCGCTGGCGGACGCCGTGCCCGCCAGTGTTGTCGCATCTACCGCTGGCGTGCGCAAGTGTTGCCCGCCAGCGGTAAGGATTTCCGTCCGCCAGCGGTAGGTCTTTTCCTACTAGTGTTGGTACCCAACTTGTTACTAAGATTTTGCAAAATCTGGGTCAAGTGACCGTTAATTAGTAACCAGATGTTTACTCCCTCTGGATGGGATTTCTATAAACACTCTTGATACTAGATGATCGATTGTTTGACCAACAGCCAGCGTATTACATAATTAAGTACTACGATGCTCGTTGTGAGCTAGCCCCAAATCGACGTGGCACTTTCAAAGCACGTACTTTGTTGCCTAATTAATTTGATCGCCGATGTCGACCACACAAGAGTAACATGCATCCTGCAGGTTAGATGTTTGATCGATGATTACTATAGAGTCCACAGTCCTGAACTAATTATATGCAAGAGGAGGTTCTTGGGTGAGGCTGTTACGCCAGAGTATAAACGATCAATAATCATGTGACCAGATTGATTCTTCTCTAATGAACCTTGGACTCGTGCAGTCGACGCCTACCCAGCCACACGACAAACTAACACTTTTCCATGATACTCTCTAGAACAAGCGACAGAGACAGAACAATATGATCACCGTTTTCTGCGACCAGTCATATAGTCATCTGCGACCAACTGATTTCATATGGAAAAAGTCGCACAAAAACTACAAAGTCATGGCACTCTTCATATTGACATGTACCTTTTTGTGCTGATATAATCAAAGGGAAAAGATAGAGACGTACAGAACAAAGCTATCTTGATCTGAGAAATAAATATTCACACTCAATTTAGCATGGATCAGATTATCTTTGGCCATGCTGTAGACGTCCCTTTCATATTGTCCCCTGTTTGAGGCAACTTTAGCGACCCACATACTTAACTATCAGCCATGTATGTAAATTTATATACTCCTACTTTTTAGGAGAAACAATGGGAAAAATCCCACTGCGATATTTATTAACTGAAGGTATTTACACATTTATATTTATATATTCAATCGTCGCATAGCAAGTGACTCACAATGTCCATCACATATGATGTATACATATACTATCTCATTTCTTTCTGTACTATTCAACACCTTTCGGTATTAAAGTCTACTGAGTAAGTACATACTCTAGAAAGAAGTGGATCACTGACAAAACCCATATTTCTTCTATAAATACGGCCTATAGATCGAGCAAGAGTAAACTCTCCCTCTTTCTGTCTCTCTCTTTCTCTCTCTCTCTAGAAGTCTAGAGAACATAGAAGCCATGTACCTGAATACAAGAATCGTTGGGTGTGGGGAGAGGACCCTGGTTCTGTCCCATGGCTATGGAGGGAGCCAGGCCATCTGGGACAAGGTGCTACCTCACCTGTCAAAGAGCAACAAGGTACGTACTCTTCACATGCATATCTACCTTGACAAGAATTAGTGTACTTGTATGAAGGATGTACTTATTAGTTATTACGGTGCCCAGGTGCTCCTCTTTGACTGGGACTTCTCCGGCGCCGCTGCCGACGAGGAGGAGGAGGAGCCCTACACGTTCTCCAGGTTCGCTGACGAGCTGGTGGCGCTCATGGATGAGGTGAAGCTGAAAGGCGCGGTGTATATTGGACACTCCATGGCCGGCATGGTCGGGTGCATTGCGTCCGTCAGGCGGCCCGACCTCTTCACCCATCTCGTGCTTGTAGGCGCTTCCCCGAGGTTCGTGCATGGCCATCCTCCTCCATGTATCTCCACTGGTGCTGCCGGCCTGTTCCCTTAAATTATTCTAGGGATCGAATGAAGCATACATAGTACTCCCTCCGTTCATAAAAGGATGTCGAGTATAAACGTTTAGGGTTATTTCCATGATTAACTGTCAATGGAATGGAAGCCTTTGGTTTGGTTGACCGGCCTGATTCATGTGCCACGATGGACAGACTAATTTATTGCCTAAAACCACACATATTGGTTGTAAAATACGGGATTATTTTTTATTAACTAATTTCAAGCATTTCAAAGATTATACTAGTACTAAATTTCTTTTGTTTAAAAAAATCTGAAGTTAATTATCAGGTGGTACAGTAGCACTTTCTTAATTAGATGGTGTGCACCTGTTGATGGATTTGTATTGCTAGCTCTTTAAGTATGCACGATAAAAATATATGAAGTACTCCCTCCGTTCAAATTAATTAAAATTCTACCTGTATCTGAAATCAAACTTTATCATGATTGTGTTGTAAATAAACGTAGTAGATCATGGCAGAAAGTAGAGGGAGAGACGACGTTTGATAACGCAGTTCGGCATCAACGCCTACATATGCGGGGCATGCTTACGTGCGCTCCTCCCCTTGTACTAATCACAATAGTACCGTCGACGACAAGCCCGCCACGGTATACAGACATATCAGATCACACTCGCCACGCCGGTCCGGCCGCCCCTGCTACGGGCGCCGTCCGTCCTCGTAGATCTTATGTCTAACCTAGCTTTTCGTCTCGTCTCTTTTGGCTACTACCGGTGCCTTTATATAACAGGCCCAGGTTACAAGTGTTTGACTCCAACACCTAACCTAACCACGTAATCCAAGTCCAACTGTAGCCTATACACATATTTGACACAAAAATAACAGATTGATCAAGTCTACGGAAAGGTATGCTAATGCACATAACATTAAATAAGTTTAGCACAAAAATACAGTTTATGATAAATCTAGCAAAACTTATTTGGTGATGGATATATTGATATATTTTGTATAGAATTGGTTGAACCTAATAATTAAGTTTGAATTTGGAATTTGGAACGGAGGAAGTAGTTCTCGTATGAATGATGTGGGATTTTGTTTCAAGGATAATTGTCAAAAATATAGTACTAGATCTCTTGTCTTATGGTTTGACAGATGCTAGTGGTTCAATTTTTTCAACTTTTATTGATTGCTTTTGGAGTTTAAGCTACCTTTTCGTAATAGTTCCTTGCCAACTCTTTGCTATAACAGCTAGTGAAAAGATACTCTAACAACCAGTATCTTGAATTTGGTAAAGGGATTAAGCTTACTTTAGATGGATCTTAGTGCACAAATTGACGCAGATGCTAACAGTCCAACACTCATATTTATTAAAAGTCACTCTAGACAATTGCAGATAGTAGAAATGTATCTCCATTGATTTGTTCCTTTAGCATGTTCCATCTGTACAAAATAGGCACCGAAAAAATGAACTCTATTTTATTTTTTGAAATAGAGGGAAAATTTGCAACTTTTCATTATTAAGTTGGAAAAATTAGTGTGTTATACCCTTTGTCCCATAATATAGATGTTATTACAACCAACATATTTTTATACTGGTTGTAGTAACATCTTATATTATAGGACAAAGGGAGTAGTGGAGCACATCACTAAAGATGTCAAGGCACTTCACAAGCCTCTCAAGAGCCTGCCCAAGTGCTTAGACTACCCATAGTGGGAATAACATAGGTAGGGAGTAGTAACGTAATTGCTACATAGGCAAAAATGATGATGTGACATGCAATTAAAGAAGAGTGAGAGAAATGGAGTAACTAGCTATGTTATCATAACATCACATTTCCCAATACAATATGAGTATACAACCTAATTAATAAAACCTTGTATGACACCACACATATTATGTTACTACCCACTATGGAGTTAGTACAATAAACTCGTAAAATGTGTATGTTACTAGTATATGTTACTCCCCACTATGACTAGTTAGCCCCTGCGCGCTAAACCCCATGACTTAACTACTCATTTGATCTTCTCCAAGATGATGCACATCAAGGTAGAAATGTTCTGAAAATCTCTAGTGTTTATCTTACTCAAATTTTCCGCGTGACAAGTATGATAACCATAGAGAACTCTTCCATGGACTAGTGGTAGCCGTGCATATGCGCATAAGGGCCAGATCTCAGGTTCGAGTCCTCACTTCTACCTTAATGACAAAGCCGGGGTGGAGTCCCCCCTCCGGTCTTGTTATTTTTAGTATGAGAACCAGAGCTTTCCTTTTTTTTTAACAAGAAAAACAAACCTTTCATGGCTTCCATTCTGACCACATCGAGATCCACATTTTTTTATGACGTAGCAGTTCCTCCCCAATCACTAGGCTAAAATTTTTGTAACCCACAATCCAATGCACTCGGTACGAATGGTGAACCGGCATGAGAAAGACCACTAAATGCCTCAATGACGAAATATCAACAACCGAGAAATCTAATTTCGAAATGTCCAAAAACAAATTCAGCGTCTGAAATTTCGAAAGTTTAACTCTTCGACCATATCATCATATATTTTCGTGGATTTGTCCTTTTTTCAAGAAAACACAAAGCTTGAGTCTCGATGCATTGGTAAAAAGAATAAAGTTACCCGTCAAGACTACATCAATACTCCAAGAACACGTGTTCATGGCGGAGCGGCAGTTAGAAAGTTAGAATCGTAAAAATCATGGAGTGAAGACTATACATTTTTCTGAAATCTTATTAAATACTGTACTCATGCTACCGTAACGTATCCTACGAATATTCAGGTACATGAACTCGGAGGACTACGAGGGCGGGTTCGACAAGTCGGACATCGACCAGATGCTCACCAGCATCTCCTCGGACTTCCAGTCCTGGGCGAAGGGCTTCGTCGCGCTCGCCGTTGGCACCTCCGACCCGTCGGCCGTGGAGCCGCTGGCGCGGAGCTTCTTCGCCATGGACCCGCGCGTGGCGCACGGCCTGGCGCGGATGCTCTTCCTGGGCGACCAGCGGGAGGTGCTGGACCGCGTGGTCGTGCCGTGCACCATGGTGCACGTGTCCGGGGACTTCGCCGCGCCGCCCTCCGTCGGCCAGTACATGCAGGGCCGCATGAAGCGCTGCGCCAGCGCCGCCCTGGAGACCATCGACTCGGTCGGCCACTTCCCGCAGCTCGTCGCGCCCGAGGAGATGCTCAGGATTCTCGACACTGTGCTTGGCAGCGGCCGCGACGGGGAAGGCAGGCTGGCCGCGGACGTGGAAGAGAGGAGCATCAGCAATGAGGGGAGCCTCGCGGAGGCGGAGGTGAACGGGGATGTAGATGTCGACGCCGTCGCGATGTCGTAGCACCACCCTATGAATGTGGTCAAAGTTGGAAGTAAAATTTGTGTATGTGCGCGTGTTGATATATCTTGACTTCATTTGTTCTGGTCACTGTTTGTGCATTTGGGTTTCGAATTCTGTAGGAACATTAATTCGTCGGCGTGCTTTGATTGGAGCTTTAGGTTTGCTGTTGTGTCTGCCTGTATGTTGTACAGTAAAACGGAACACGATTTTAGTTTTCTTCTGTTTGCAGCGGAGCACCGAGTGTGGCGTGCGATTTGGGATGGAGTTAACCCGTGTTCGTGGATCTCAGTTTTTCTTTCTTAAGATGTTTGATCTCAAAGTTTGGGCACATATATAATCCTACTGGATTTCTCGAAGGTCTTCCACAACGTTGATCCAAACCGGTGCGAAATACACTGCTAGAGTATCTCGTGCCGGTGAGCGCTCCATTGCTCAGCAGGTGCCAAACAAGTATTCTGAAACCGGAGCAAGATTATGTGCTGATGTTTTGCTATACATCCGATGGATTTGTGTCCCATGTGCATATTCGACGGATTCATTCACCGTTGGCTGCTCCACGTTTGGTGGCATCCGACGTATTGATCCCAGTGGCGTAAGCAAATCGTACACAAAAGATCATAGTTTACGCGGTTTGACTTTTAAAAAATCTCACATGCACTACATTTTGGCAAGAAGGAAGTACAACTTTGCTTCATGCAGAAGTTCAAAATCCTTCACGACGGCTGCCGAAGCACGTTTTTGGGCCAGCAAGGCGGGGATAAACTTTCTGACAACTGGGGAAAGGACAACGTCAGGAGCGATCACTACACAACATCCACCGTCCAGCACAGTGTGGCAAAAAACCTTTATTGTTGCAGACTTTGGCAATCATGAAACACATAATTTGCTAAATTTCTGAGGTAACAACTTACACTAATTGAACCTCTAGGATTGTAGTGGAGTTGAGAATCTGCAACTGCGAGGCGTGGAGAGGAACAACGGGGACAACTTCACAAGGACGAGTAGAGCAAGCAACCATACTTTATGAAGATGTGAGGTATGCAGAGATGGGGCTACCAAGGTCGCTAGTGAGGAAGACGGAGACTTTAAAGAGGTCAATGCGCGAGCGAGTGAATCGAGATTAGAGAGCGATCCTCGGAAGATCGAGAGTTCAGGGTTATCTTTACTATTAAAGGAGAGTCCGTCGTTGGTGTCACACCTCCTTTTATTTACGCTGCCTGCCACCGATAAGTGGAATGATCGGTAATCGAACGAAAAGAAAAAGGAACCTAACCTCATCGATCGCTAATCGAACGAAAAAGAAAAGATAAGAAACGGACCGGCCCATCTAACCATCAGATCCAGCATCCGCGCCGTCTTTCGCACTGCCACCGTGAATGGTACCTCGGCCACCGTGTAGCCGTTCGAGCAGGCCTCCGTCCAATGCCTTCTGTCCCCGTCATGCGCCTTCCAGAGGTTGGCGTCGCTGCCGGCTGCGGAGGCGGCCGTGGGGAGGGACGCGGAGACGTGGTGACGGCGGAGGATGAAAGGAGCTGCTGTGACTGGGAACGTTGAGGCGCTCAAGTGGCTGCTTGGGGGCGACGAGGTGATCCCATACGCAGAGCTCATGCGTGTGTGCGAGGAGGCTGGCGCCGCGTGGACCCACGCTGACGCCACCGCGCTCACTGAACGCTCGACGAGGCCGGCATCGTGATCCTCTTCCGCGACAAGGTCTACGACTCTACGTCCAGCCTGAGAAGGTCAGGTCACCTTGCATTGGCCGCTCTCCTCCTCTTCTGCATCTACTCTGATGTTTCAGAAATTTTACTATTCAGTCTGAGTACTTCGTGTTCGCATTTCAGCCCCATCTTTCGTGAGACCTTCCTTTTATTAGCACCGTCCAAGACCGGAAAATAATGATTTGGGACGTGCCCCTGGGCCACTGCCGTCGTTGAAATAAGACATCTGAGTTCACACGATAGTTCTATGCTCTGATTTCCTTCTGATCAGGACTTTGTTCATGAGATTATCCCGAGGGTAAGCATGGATCAAGTCATTGGGCGCCTGACAAATTTGTACTTCTCCGTGCGGCCCTGGTTCCGATGGTGACCTTTGTGAAGTTTTGGTGGAAGGTGTGTTGCCTATCTCAGGCACACCCCGCGTGTTTATATAGAGGCTTAACCTAAAACAACCTCAGAGGATTTACACGGTTCGGTTACAAAGAGATAAAAAGATAAACTCTACCTCCTGACCTTATACGTTCGGTTGGGGTAGTACAACTTGGGCAATACGTAAGCTAACAACAAACTAAATCTAACACACCCCCTCAATCACAACTTATCTAAGTTGAGATTGTTTCTGAATGCCTCAAGTTGGCGAACCGTGAGAGGTTTTGTAAATCCATCTGCAACTTGATCACCTGTAGGAATGAATCTGATGTCCAAAAATTTCTGAGCAACTCTCTCTCGAACAAAGTGGTAATCTACCTCAATATGCTTAGTTCTAGCATGAAATACAAGATTGGCTGAAAGATATGTCGCACCCATGTTGTCACACCATAATTGAGCAGCCGGAGGATGTTGAACTCTCAATTCATCAAGGAGGGTATGTACCCACATTACCTCGGCTGTAGCATTTGCTAGAGACTTGTACTCTGCCTCTGTACTTGATCTAGAAACTGTGGCATGTTTTCTTGCACTCCATGATATTAAGTTGGGACCAAGAAATACAGCAAAGCCTCCAGTTGATCTTCTATCATCAGGGCATCCTGCCCAATCAGCATCTGAGAATGCACTGACTAGCATGGAAGAAGACTTCTTGAATCTTAAACCAAGATTAGCTGTGAACTTTAAATATCTCAAAATTCTTTTGACTGTAGTCCAATGTACAGTAGTTGGAGAATGTAAAAATTGACATACTTTATTAACCGAAAAAGAGATATCTGGTCTAGTAAGTGTTAAGTATTGCAAAGCTCCAACAACACTTCTATACTTAGTAGAGTCCTCCAAGCTGAGTGCACTACCTTCAAACGCAGACAATTTTTCACTTGTAGACATGGGTGCATTAATAGGTTTGCAATTTGTCATACCTACTCTCTTCAATATATCAGCAGTGTATTTTTCCCGCGTTAGCAACAAGCCATCTTGTACCTTTTTAACCTCAATTCCAAGGAAATAATGTACATCTCCAAGATCTTTCAAGGCGAACTCCTCCTGAAGATCTCGAAGGAGAGCTGCTGTAGCATCATGACAAGAGCTTGCAACAATTATATCATCCACATAAATAAGTACAAAAACTGAAATCTTTCCCTTGGAGTAAAAGAACAATGAGGTGTCGGCCTTTGAGGGACAAAAAACGAGCTTCTGTAATTTTGTACTTAGCTTTGAGAACCATGCTCTTGGAGCATGTTTCAGTCCATACAGGGCTTTATCAAGTTTGCAAACAAACTCATATTTTCCTTTTACCTCATATCCTGGTGGCTGTCTCATATACACATCTTCCTCCAGAACACCATGAAGAAACGCGTTCTTCACATCTAGCTGTCGAAGGCTCCACCCCCTGGATACTGCAAGAGATAATACAAGACGAATGGTGGCCGCCTTCACCACAGGACTAAAAGTGTCCTCATAGTCTATCCCATATCTTTGTTTAAAACCTTTAGCAACTAGACGAGCTTTGTATCTATCTATGCTACCATCAGCTTTCCTCTTAATCTTGTATACCCATTTGCAATCTATGATATTTTTGCCAGCATGTTGAGGAGGAATTAAGTGCCAAGTTCTATTTTCTATAAGTGCTCCATATTCCTCATCCATTGCACATTTCCATTTTTTAGAGCTTCATCTAGATTATTGGGTTCACCCATGGCAGTTAAATTTGCATACTTAACAGTACCTCTAACTTGCTTGTAAGTAACTGTTCCATCCGTAATTTTTTTGGTTTGATTATACCTTTTTGAGACCTTATGGAAACACGCTGCACAGGAGGAGCTGCAGGTCCCGTGCTGCAGAGGATCCCCCGCCTGGGGCTGACGTTGTGTCGGGGGAGTCAGCCGAATCTGCACCGGGATCGGTGCTGTTCGGCACTGGAGATCCGGTCGGCTCCGTGTGTGGCGAGCTCGACGAAGGAGCGCCCGCAGAAGATCCCTCGGACGAGGCACCCACATGCACATGGGACCCACCTGCCGGGGCAGAGCGCATGTCTGCGCGTTGTCGGGCTGGCGTGGCAGCCTCTGGTTCGCTGCGCGATGATTCGCCTGCAGATTCGGGCGCCGATCCCGAGGTTGATGCGGCAGTGCCGTTTGGCGTATGCTGTCGACCCTGGGCTTCCGTGCCAGAGCCATGCATGCACATAAAATGTCCATTTGACACTGAATTTTCTTCAGAATTTGCTGCAGCTTCACAAGGATCATTAGCAGGATTTAAAGGAGTATTAGGCACAATTGGATCAACACTATATTCACCCCCGTGATCAAATTGGTTCGGATTGAGAAGTTCGGGTGAAAGCAAAAGAATTTCTGACCTAAGTTGCATGCCGGCATTTGGATGAAGTTTAGAGAAAGGAAAAAGATTCTCATCAAAAACAACATCCCGAGAAATATAAATACGGCCAGTTTTGATATCGAGACACTTGTAGCCTTTATGGATATTGCTATACCCTAAGAAAACACATTGGGTGGATCGGTACTGGAGTTTTCTTGCGTTGAACGGACGAAGGTTTGGATAGCAAGCACAACCAAAGATGCGTAGGGATTTATAGTCAGGTTTGATTTTTTCAAGGATTTCAAGTGGAGTGGAGAAATCGAGTAACTTGGTGGGCATGCGATTAATGAGATAAACAGCAGCTATGAACGCTTCATCCCAATATTTTAGGGGCATGGAAGATTGAGCTAGTAGAGATAGCCCAACCTCTACAATATGGCGATGCTTTCTTTCTGCAGATCCGTTCTGCTGATGAGCATGGGGGCATGAAACGTGATGAGTGATGCCAATAGTTTTGAAAAAAGAGTGTAAGCGTTCATATTCTCCTCCCCAATCAGATTGGACAGTAATAATTTTCCGTCCAAAACGCCGTTCAACAAGAGATTGAAACTCATGAAAAATTTGAAAAACTTCAGAACGATGTCTGATGAGATAAATCCATGTGTACTTACTAAAATCATCAATAAAACTGATATAATAATTCTTTCGTCCAAAAGAATCAGGGGCAGGGCCCATACATCGGAAAAAAATTAACTCTAGAGGATAATGGGACACACTAGAGGATCTAGAATAAGGCAATTGATGACCTTTTGCCTTTTGGCACGCCTCACAAACGGCTGCTTTATTCTCACTTGAGCATGGAAGCTTATTTTTGCTAATGATTCGACTAACTATAGGATCTGCTGGATGACCTAGCCTACTATGCCATTTATTTCGGGATGGAGTGGTGACGCCGAAAGCTTGCTTGGTGGATGATGATGAAGCGGCTAGAGGGTATAGGCCATCTCTACACGGACCGTCAAGCAGAGTTCTCCTCGTGACCTTGTCCTTGACACAAAAGAAGTTTGGGTGAATCTCAAGAAAGGCATGATTATCAGAAACAAAACGATGGGCTGATATGAGATTTTTTTTAGCAGTAGCCACATGCAGGACATTGTTTAGATGAAGATTGCGATCACGAGTTGGAATAAAAGAGTGACCAATGTGATTAATATCCATACCTGCACCGCTAGCGGTGTGAACCTGGTCATTGCCATGGTACTTGTTGTAGGTGTGGAGCTTCTCTAGCTCTCCGGTGATGTGATCAGTCGCACCGGTGTCCATGTTCCAGTTGATGTCGGCCCCATAGTTGTTGTTGTAGTGGGCAACCGCAGCAGTCCTCTCCTTGGGGACGAAGTCGGCGTCGTAGCGGTACCAGCAGTTCTTGACTACATGGCCCACAACGTTGCACAGTTGGCAGCGCGGACGATCTCCTCCATTGCCGCGCCCGCGGCCATGGTTGTTGTAGTTGCCGCGGCCACCACCGCGGCCACCGTTGTTGTTGTTGTAGCCGGTGTTGTAGCCGGCGCCCTAGCCGTGCCTGTTGAAGTCGCAGCGGCCTGGTGCACCGCGGCCACCACCGCGTCCACCAGGGTTGCCGAAGCGTCCACGGCCGCCGCGCATGGCGGCGTTGGCTGATGACTGGGAGAACCCCGAGCCACGAAGCATCTGCTGGCGGCTTTCATAAGAAAGAAGCTGCGAATATAACTCGCTCACCGTGATAGGGGTTTCCCTTGCGAGGATGGCGGAGACGAGGCCGTTGTACTCTGGATCCTTGAGGCCGGCGAGGGTGTAGGAGACCATGTCCTCGTCATCGAGGTACTTGCCAGCGGAGAGCATCTCGTTCTCCAGGGTCTTCATCATGGCGACGTACTCCGCCATGGACTTGGTGCCTTTCTCTGCATTAGCGAGGGCGATGCGGGTGTTGGTGGTGTGTGCTCGCGATCGGGCCGCGAACATCTCCTGCAGGGTCTCCCAGAGCTCTGCTGCTGATTTGGCCGTGACAGCATGCGGCAGGATCTCTCGTCCGAGGGAGGAGACAAGGAAGTGCAGGACCTGCTGGTCCTTGGCCACCCAGACACCGTAGTCCGGGTTTTCTTCTTTCGTGGTGGAGTCGCCGCTCTTGACGACGATCTCTTCTGGTGGCGCCTTGCGAGATCCATCAAGAAATCCCTCGAGCCTCGCCCCACGGATGGCCGGGAGAACAACGGCTTGCCACATGATGAAGTTGTTCTTGCCTAGCTTCTCAGATACACTACCAATGGAGGATGAAGAAGGGGAGAGGGGAAGATTTGAGGAAGAGCTGGCCATGGCGGCGGACTCGGAGTTGGAAGATTGATCTGAGCTAGATGTGTTTTTGGAGGATTGGCTCTGATACCATGTGAAGTTTTGGTGGAAGGTGTGTTGCCTATCTCGGGCACACCCTGCGTGTTTATATAGAGGCTTAACCTAAAACAACCTCAGAGGATTTACACTGTTCGGTTACAAAGAGATAAAAAGATAAACTCTACCTCCTGACCTTATACGTTCGGTTCGGTTGGGGTAGTACAACTTGGGCAATACATAAGCTAACAACAAACTAAATCTAACAACCTTCAGGTGTTTGGTAGATTTTCTACAAGTGCAGGATTAAAGGGGAACTTCTCCTTGTCCGATTGTCTGATGCTGCATCAATTTTCAGTCAAGTCACCCACGTTTTGATTTGCCAAATCCAACAATTAGACCTTCCGATTTCACTCGTACAAGTAGTTCAAATTGCACGGGCCACTCGGTAGCAAAGAGATAGGTGTCGGCGGAACCACGCGTCGGATCTCCCATGGTATCGGATCTCCCATGGTACGCTCCCATACAGTGTATTTCTGTGTGTGTCACACGATTTTTGCTCATTCACAATATATCTGTGTCAAAGGATGCTGATGCTGATGCCGACGGCCATGAAATCGAATGCAAGAGCAGCAAATTTTGTTATTGGTGCCAGTAATTAACTTTCTAGCAAATGATCTCCTTTTATTGTAGTAATGATTTGAAGATGGATAAAATGGGAATCCTGCTGTTTCTTGTTTGCTGTTTGCTTGTCCGTCTACTGCTAGTATAGAACTTGTCTATAAACTGTGTATCTATTTGAGTAGAGATTTCTTGCACCCGAGCTCCAGTGCTCCTGCCACTTTAAAAAATTCAAAAAATAAATTTAAAAGTTTCAAAAAAATCTGCAAAAAATCATGCATGTTCTCGATGATGCACCCTGTAGACGTGAAAAATCACAATGCAAAATTCCATATATTTCGACCTACATAAAAATGACAAATTTACAGATCTTATTATATTTAACAATGCATAGTTTCAAATCTCCCCATTTTGTCCTTTTTGTTTAGACTATAATATAAATGATTATGCATTGAGATTTTGCATGCACGTAGTATACATCATTGAGAATACACATGATTTTTTTTCAGATTTTTTGAAACTTGTAAATTTATTTTTCGATTTTTTTAAAATGGCAGGAGCACTGGAGCTCGGGTGCACAAAGCAGTTTCCGGTATCTATATCTGCTTGTCTCCGAGTTCTAGGTATGGCCTGATCAAGCTACTTGGGATTTTAAGATCTAGCAGAGGAGACTTCTATATTTTATTTATTTATCATATATGCTAAAACTGTATGCCAGTGGGATCTTCAAACAACTGTAGATGAAATACGTATTGAATACTCCTTTTCCCTACAAGATGCAAATGTGACACTTGTTTCTATATATTAGTACATGTTCATGAAAGATATTCATGATAAAATGATGAAAGCTAGAGCATAATTTCGTTGAGGTGAACAGCGTGGACGAGAGTTAAAAAAATTGCGTTTATTAAAATGAATTTG
Organism: Poa pratensis; assembly: GCA_947311845.1. NCBI lineage: Eukaryota > Viridiplantae > Streptophyta > Magnoliopsida > Poales > Poaceae > Poa > Poa pratensis. Next base: position 8,654,777 of record CAMZMU010000057.1, read on the forward strand.
GTAGCAATTGTTATTTACAAACAGATTTGCTACATCACAGTTGCCTGGTTTTGGGCCATCTTCCAGTAGATATTTTCTAGCAACAGAGAGATACAAAGAGTAAAGCGACGAGCGCCACTGGGCGCCGGAGAGCATTAAAGAACTCCGAGGCGAAGGTGGCGGCGCCGCGGCTAGCGGAGCGAGGTGCAGGATGCCGGCAAGGCCTCGTACAGAAGCTCGCCAGAGGCGAGATTGACGAACAAAGGCGAGCCATAGACTAGAGGTGGAAGAAGGCAGGAGGTGGAAGATGGAGTGGAGATTTGATAGGTGAACCGTTTAATGGTGATCGAATGGCCAAGCGAAAATTGACTGAGATTTTAGAAAAAAATCCAAACACCTAATATAACCACACCCTTTTACAAATCAAGTTCGATGTTTAATCTTGAAATAGAATATTTCGATATTCCGTAGCAACACACGGGTATTCAGCTAGTATATAGGAAAGGCAACAACTTTTGAAGATATCGACTAGGGGCAGACATCCAATGATTTGTTCGGATCAGAGAAAATGAGGCCAACGAAAAATTGTACACATATCTCTGGACATCTCAATAGAAAAAAGAAGGTCCTACTTTATATTTTATGTGTATTTATGCCTATTGTTTTCAACTTTTCATGTGTTCGGCAATAACCTCAGATTCGCAATGCGGGCAGAATGCCTTTCTCAAATTTTAATGGTATAAAAGTTGAAATTTCTAATCTGGGCCCAATGAAAAAATTTCACGGACTGGCAAAGGCCCTTCGGAAAATACTGCGCGCCGGGCCGGCACGATTCGGTTCGGGAATTCCTCCCGCGATCCAAGCGCCACGGCCCTATCTTTTACTCCATCATCGGCCTCGCTCCCCAGATCTCGGCTATTCCGCTGCTGCTTCCCTCCGCCGTCTCAACCTCCGTCATGGGGACCCTCGCCACCGTCTTGTCCTATATCCCGCCGGCCCCGATCTCCCCGCCCGCATCCTCCTCCGCCGACGCCTCCGATGACGAGGACCGCATCAGCAGCCTCCCCGACGCGCTCCTTCGCCACATCATCTCCCGCCTCCCCACCAAGGACGCTGCCCGCACCACCGCCTTCTCCTCCCGCTGGCGCAGCCTCTGGGCCTCCACTCCGCTCCACCTCGACGATGCCGGAATCGCTCCTGCCGCCGTCACCGCCGCTCTGAACTCCCACCCGGGCCCGGTCGCCTCCGCCCGCCTCTCCTCCGAGCACCTCGCTTCCCTCGAACCCGACGTCATCGGCTACTGGTTCGCCTCCCTCGCAGCCAAGAACGTCGAGGACCTCGTCGTCGTCAACGGCTCCTGGTTCGATGAATGTGAGTGGCGGCCTCCCCCTGGCCTCCTCGGATGCGCCGCCCTCCGCCGCCTCTGGCTCGGCCTCTGCCACTTCCCGGACACCTCCGGCCTCGCTCCGTCCTTCGTGAACCTGCACGAGCTCGGGATTGTTCATTGCTCCGTGCAGGACCGCGAGCTCCACGCTATGCTCCCGCGCTGCCCCGAGCTCGAGAGCCTCGCGATCGTGCTAACACAGAACTACCCAAGGTACGTCCACATCTGGTCAGGGAGCCTCCAGTCCATGGTGGTGTGGAAGTCCATGGTCAGAGAGGTGCACCTAGATGATGCCCCCAACCTGGAGCGGTTGCTGTTGGAACCGATCACTGGTGCAGCTACGCACATAAAGATCATCAACGCACCGAGGCTGAAAGTTTTTGGCTACTTTGATGTTGGACTGCATCAGCTCAAGATTGGCCCCACTGTCATCAAGGTGCCCTGAGTTCTTCTTCTCACATCTGTTTTTATTAACTAAATGGAATTCTTCTTTCTGCTTTGAAGCACGAACCATTTAGAAGCATGTCATCCTAAGCAAGTTTCGATAATTATGCATCTATATGTCAAGTGTAGTCGAATAGATGTATAGGGCATGACCTATGATTCTTCTATGTCAAGTGTAATTATGCATCTGAATCACTCTGTTTAGACTCACATGAGGTGAAATCAATGCATTTCTGTACAACTAATGATAGTAGCATAATAAGAAAAAAATACTAATTTTCAGGGACAACGTGCAACTAGACATTGACATATTGTGTTGGACCCCTAGAGAAAAATTTCCCATTGTATGCCCCTGGTTGGAGAGCAACATGGTTGATTATGTGGTGCTCAGTTGTTGCATGTTTGCATCAGTAGTCGAATAGATGTCTGAATCCGTATAGTACAACTCTGTTTTTTCCGGTCTCTCTCTCTCTCTCTCTGAACTCAGTCTCCGAGCTCTTGAAAATTCTTGCTGCAAATTGTGTTTCCTTGATGAACCTTAATTAAGTTAAGATCATCGACGCCCTAAACAACTGTTAAATTTTTAATTCCGTATCTTAACTGAAACTAGCAGATCATTCTAGCAGCAATAGATGGACTGCAGTTTTGGTCCCAACTTATTTAGCCATGTAATTTGCTGGGTATAAATAGAAACTATTCAGATCTTTGAGATCCCAAATTGGTGCTAAAGATCGTGCAAGTTCGGTTCAATTAAATTATAGCTTAGACTAATTTCTCACTTTGCCTTCCCACGAACTGATGATGTTGCTTTTCCGTTGTTACTAGGTTTTGTGTTGAGGAAGTTTAGTACAGTAATGCTATGTCTACAGTGGGATGTTAGTGGGCAACAAAAGTTTATGCCCTTCTGGTGACATTTCTTCAATAATATCGATGGCTTGGCATTCGATGTTAGGACTTCTTATGATATACATGAAAAAAACTCTTTATCTCTTATCACAGACTGCATTGTGCTGCTCCTTGCATCCTATCAGCTCATGATTTCTTCCACAAGCAAATTGTCTGGTTAAAACAATAAACATAAAGGCACAGTTTTGGTTACCCATAGCAACGCACATGCATTCAGCTAGTATGTCTTACAATTAGATGGCACTCCCGGTACATAATTGCTTTTCGATACATTATAGGATGCTGTAGGGATAAAGGTGAAGCCAAATGCGATGGTTCGGACCCTCAGGACATTGGCATTGAAGGTGCAATTTGGAGTCGAGGAGCAAGTCAAGCTAGTGCCCCTCCTGCTTAAATGCTTCCCATGCCTAGAAACCTTGTATATCAAGGTATGGATTCCCAGTCACTTCATCATTCTTATTTATATTTGTGTTTGCCCATTTTGAATTCATTGGTTCACTTGCTTGAAATACAGTCGTCTCCTTCTGAATCACCAAGCAATGTTGATGTGGACTTCTGGGAACAAGTAGGCTACATTGAATGTGTTAATTCACATATCAAGAAGTTTGTCTTCGAAGATGCCCGAGGAGAGGATACTGAGCTGGCATTTGTAAAGTTTATCATGGAAAGAGCCCAAATGTTGGAGGAGATGCGTGTTCTCGTGGATGATGGTTGCTCTAGAGATGTTATGCTAAGTCGTTTGTCTATAGAAGGGTGTGTGTCTGCAGATGCTAGCGTGGCGGTGGAGAGGCAAGATGTGTCCCATGCTTGGAGCTTCCAAAGAGCAAGTGACATGTCACGGTGTGACCCCTTCGATTGCTGAATTTTGAGGTACTCTCAGGACTTACTCTGTTGTTTGTACACTCTATTCTCTAATTTGCGAGACATGTTTTGATGGTTCTCTCATTAGCAAAATCTGCATCTCATGACAATATATCACATTTGGTCAAGACAGACGAGGAAACTTTACTAGTTATGATTGGTTTACAATGAATAAAGCCTTGGAATCCTCTGCTTTGATATATATATACTACCTATCTACTGCCTATTACTAGTCTCAAGCTATGCTATGCTCAGTTGAAATTCCATATTTCATAAAGTTTCGTGACCTGTGCTTGTTCTGATATAATGGACTAGAAATGTGTTTCTTGGTGTCAAATGATCCAGCTATTTGATTAAAAGAAAACCTTCATCGTGAAACTGATGTGTGTTATGCACAACATCCATTATTGTGATCGCCAGTATATGAATGGGAGACATGTTAGTTATAACAGAAAAAACTTGATTTATGGTGATTTTACCTTGTACGGAGTAGTTGTAGTGCTTGCTACATAGTCTGTCCGTGATTTTTTTTCTGACAATTCATCATCATAATTTTGATCTTCTGTAAGTAGCAAAAGAGTATTGGTATCTGCATCCCTCATGATGTCATTGGTTTAGTTAATGGATTAATGCAATAGATTACCTTCATGTACTCTTGGCTCATGAGAACCATTGATAATTGAATCTTAATGCTAATTTTTTTATTGATGTGTGTTATGCACAACATCCATTATTGTGATCGCCAGTATATGAATGGGAGACATGTTAGTTATAGCATAAAAAACTTGATTTATGCTGCTGATTTTACCTCGTAGTTGTAGTACTTGCTACATAGTCTGTCCGTGATTTTTTTTCTTCTTCTGACAATTCATCATCATAATTTTCAGCTTCTGTAAGTAGCAAGAGAGTAATGGTGCCTGCATCCTTCATGATGTCATTGGTTTAGTTAATGGCTTAATGCAATAGATTGCCTTCATGACTCATGAGAACCATTGATAATTGAATCTTGGTTAAAATTTTGTATTTACAAATTGGCATTTATAAGTCATCCATGTCAATCAATTGAGCCTGTTCGGGGTGTAACAGAATACGCACCTGGACATGCTCGTTGTTTAATACTCCTAGCAACCATGTATCATAATCACACAAACATATGACACCCAGTGTCTTGACAATGGCCTGGAGTCCTTACCCATGACTATACTCCTCAGACCACTGCATTTCATCAGCTATAGTAAGAATCCACATGTTGGTATTGGCACATGCAGTCTCTTGTGTGTGTACTATTCTGGTAGTTGATGGCAGATGAACTCGCTTTGCTTTTTGGTCTCGCATCTGGAGGGTGCATCCTGTGTAGCTCATAATTTCACCAAGAATGCTTATCCACTAATCTCTTTATTTTTTGCACCTTCAAACTACCTGTGGTACTGCAATCTAAATATTATATTCGAATAATATTATTTTCTTTTAATCTGATCTGCTCACTAATTCTGAAATAGTGAACATACTATCTGCGTTCTTAGAAATTGAAGCACCTCAAGCAGTTAAACATACCTTGTGTGTCTTGTACATTTTGATCTCTTTTTTTGTGTTGTGAAGTAAGGTGAAATTATTTAGTGTTCAAGAAAATAGGTTTTGTTGCCTACTAGATTTCGAATAATTTGTTGAGTTCAGACTTGTGACATAATGCCATTTTTCAGGTGTTCATCTTCACTTGTGATAGAAGACTGCCACCACCAGGACAATCTTTGTTCATCTGGGAACATCTTGATGAAGGCCTTAGTGAAACTAGTTGAGTGCCTGTGCGTTGCCACGGCGGTTCAAACTTCTTATTTTCCCCACATATAAACATAATGCATGTGAAAATTTATTGTGTATAGAAACGTATTATGGTTCTATTAGACAGTTGTGCCTCAAGTTTAATAATAAGCTCTGTTTTTTATACTACCTCCGATCCATATTAGTGGGCACAACTTTGTCTAGATACACATGTATCTAGTCTAAATACTTAACTAGATACATATGAATTTAGACAAAGCTATACCCACTAATATGGATCGGAGGGAGTATTTAATAAGTACTCCTTTCGACACTAAAAAAGTTCATGACTCTCCTATGTTTTGGATAATCACTTGAAGAGAAGATTCTTTCGACACTGAAGCTCTCTTATTGGAGCATCTATCTTCCTTTGCTTACCACATGTTGAAAAGTTCCCCTCGTTAGTGCCATGTGCCCTAGAACCACACCCCCTCCCCCTCCGATCCTTATAAATAACAGAGTGGCGTAAGACAAAATCTGTATGGCACAAATGAAGGCATAAATCACAACAAACCCAACTACATGTATTAGATACCATGTCAAACTTCAAGCAGACAATGCCCACGCAAGAACTATAGAAAGTCAGAAACAGTCTCCTGTTGACAAATTTTACGGTCACAATCGAACACTGGTAGAAATGCTTTGGCACGATAGAATGTGGCATTTCAAGTTCATTATGTTGTGTCCTTTCTGATCATTATGGCACTTAGCTTGGAATAAGAACCCAGGGTGAAGAACTGTCTTTCTAAAAAATCAAGCATGCATTAAACATTCATCAACAGGCATAAAACATCTCAGAACTATAGTTGAATTTCATTGAGGATGTGGTTGCTAGATTGTAAAATTTGTCCTCCTCGATAAAACTCTTCCACATATACTTGGCCACATCGGAAACATATACTTGAATATTATGGTATGCCACCTAAGCATTTAAGAAAAAACACCAAAATTATAACCAAAAGAACTTAAGAGAGCTACCGTCTATTCACTACTGCTGCCCTGCACTCACGTTCGCCATTCTTTAGCAAGAGCTGCGGATAGTGCCTACTGGCAATTTACAAGTGAACATAGCAGCTAAAGTGTGTTTAAAAAAATTGTTAGATCATGTCAAGACCAATGAAAACCTCGTTTCTGGACTTTACACAAGACATGACATCTGGTATTGTGTGGGAACCAAAACATTAATCATACACATTGCATATTTGCTTGACGTAATCTTTGAAGAACCACTATTGATTTCTATTTCAGTTGTACAAATTCTGCTGTTAAACAAGTTTTGTTATTTCTAGAGAGGAGGAATGCAACAGATGCCAAAAAGGTAAACTGTTAAAGGGACCATTTTGTAGGGAAGGAACTATGACATGCATATGTTTTCCTAATAGAAGAACAAAATAGCAAGGAATTAGTAAAAATTGATCAACAATATTCATACCTACATGCTGCCAACACTTGACCATCTCACATGCCAGCCTCCTTTTCACTGCTGAGGTAGCCTTTGATCTGTACCTAGCCAAAGGGCTTGCATGCAGGTAGCAAAATTGAAAGCTGCCTACGTGAGAACAGTTATACCACCTATTCTCAGGCCACATCCTTGGAAGGATATGTTGCGTAGCACACTCCAGGTACACGCGGCCACCTTGAGGAATACATGAGCCAATGCTCGTTTGTTTCTCTGAATATTTTCAGAAAAATGTAACCAATAACTTCTTCACGATTCTGCAGCACAAAAAGAGTGGATTAATGCATCTTGGTTATATATTGCGGAAATACGGACCTTTAGATACTTAGGTGTTGTACCCCCGAACCGACGTCTTGTGGAAGAGCAAGGAATTTGCTTCAGACAGACGCAGAATCGCCATCATGTGAAGGACCGATAGAACCTCTTACCAGAGAGAGACCAATATCGTCTTCTGCCAACAGAAATACAGATTATTAGTCAGTGAAGAAAATCTGTCCCTTGATTGAATAATATGTCGGTGCATGCAAACCTCTGAATCATCTTCCTGGTTCATCCATCAAACTATATCTTATCCAGTTATCCTCCAACCTGTATGAACTTGAAAAGCTATAATGGGAACATAAATGGTCAGATTTTTCAAGTATTTCAATCATATCAGAGAAAAGATGCATCAAACTATACATCTTTAAACGAGTTAGCTACCATATTTTTTCCATTCCTAGAAGTAGACCAACTCGTCGGTACTCTTCCAAGTTCAGCTCACCTGAACCACCCGTAAACACAAGAAATTCAGACTGTCACAAATTCAGAGAATGGAGGGGCAGGACAGCGGCGCGCGTGCGGTGTCCGGGTAGAGGTAGGAGAAAGGCGATGGTTGGCCCGAGGCGCAGTCGGCGAGCGGCGGGGACATCAGAGCGGCGACATAGTCCGTCAGAGGCAGAGGCAGACAGAAACGGGAAGCGGCGGCACGGCTGCGGGCAGGCCTGCGCGCAGAACGCTGCAGGAGACGTGCGCGACAGCATCAGCGTCGCAGCGCGCACGGAGGAGCGGCGACACTCCGCGGGGCAGGAAGGCGGCGCAAGATGCGGTTGAGGGGCCGGTTGGTGGGAGGAAAACAGCAGCGAGAGGAAGCGCACAGCCCGCGGCCCGGCTGAGGCCGTGAGGGCAGCGCTTGCTGCTGCGGCGACCTCGCCTAGAGCCCTAGCGTGCGGTGTGAGGAGATGACGGGGTGGTTTCCTGTTTTGGCGAGAATGGTTATGGAGATGAGATCGTGTGGGAGGACGAGCGTGGGTTCTTTATCTCCAGCGGTTTTTCTTTCGTGCGGAGCGGGAGCGGCGAGCGGGGGGATGGGAGTCGGGCAACGACATACCACAGAACACCACAGACGTACCAGATTAATCAAGAGCTAGATCTTTTGAAAGACTAGAGTCAGTTCAATATCGATTTGTGAACCTTAGGATGACTCCAACGGGGCGACCCAAACGGACGCGCGTTTGGTCCACGTTTTGTCCGTTTGGGTCGGCGAACGGACGCGCGTCCGTCCCTTTCTGGGCAGTGCGCCCAACGGGCCGACGCATCGAGTCCGTCCGGCCAGGGTTTTTGATCATTTTGATCATTTTTATCAATCTATACAAAACAAGTATATAGGAAACAAAATAAACCATACAATCCAAATAATACAATCCAAATGGTTCATCAAATAGTTATTACAATCCAAATAATTCAGCAAATAATACAAATTGTTTCACAAATAACAAATTGTTTCATGCATAGTCTTACAAACCAAATAAAAATAAGACCAATAGTTCATCAAATGGAACTACTGGTTACGTAGTGCTGCCAGACATGCTCCACCAAATCATTTTGGAGCTGGTTATGAGACAACTTCTCACGAATGTCACGGTGAAAGTCGAGCAACTGATCAAATATGGACGGTCCCTAGGGCTCAACCAACTGACCCTGAAACTGCCAAGCCTGATCATGCATACCCTCGTCGCGTTCGTCCTCCACGATTATGTTGTGCATGATCACACAAGCTGTCATCACCTCCCAGAGTTGGTCCTTGTCCCATGTCCTAGCAGGGTGGCGAACAATAGCCCACCGTGACTGGAGGGCACCGAATGCACGCTCCACATCCTTTCTAGCACTCTCTTGTGATGCCACGGCCTCAAGCACGGCCGTGCACGCCCCAACATGGCCCTTGTACTGCCCCTGTCAAGCAAATGGGCAGTTCCTCCATTCCCAGTGCATACAATCTATGCTGCCATGCATCTCAGGGAACCCTCTGGCCTCGTTGATGGCCAAGAGCCGGGTCATGTCGGCAGCATTGGGCTCCCTCAAGTACTCGGGGCCGAACACCTGCACCACGGCCTTGCAAAACTTGTACATTGCTTCTAGGCACGTGGACTCGCTCATCCGCACGTACTCGTCCACAAGATCACCGACAATTCCATATGCAAGCATGCGAACGGCGGCGGTGCACTTCTGGTATGATGAGAAACCGAGGGCACCACATGCATCTGGCTTGCGTATGAAATAGTCATCAAAATGCATCACCCCCAACCGGATACGGTTGAACAAAGATCTTCTCATCCGGAAATGGCGCCGGAAAATCTTGGGAGGATACGTGGGTCTGTGGGGACGAAAGTAGTCCCCCCAGAGCTGGAGTTGCCCAGCTCTCCGGTTCCGGTCCAATGCAGGAGAACGGCCAGGCAACGAGCCTCGGAACACCGGCCGCATCCTCTCAATGTACTCATTGACGACGAGGGTGGCAACCAGGCCGTCACTCTCATCGTCTGAGGAATCATCCGATGATGACACGCACATGATGTAGTTCTTGTAGTACCATTCATCAGAGCTATCCATGGCCGAGTTCGTACCTGAGTTGGTGCCGGGGCTGACGGCCGAACACCTTGTGGGCGGCGTTGGTGTCCGGGCGCTCCGAGAGATGTGGCCGCAAGATTCACCGGCCGTGACGGGGAGGAAGCAGCTCCGGTGACGGCGGGGAAGAGGAACAGGAGATGGCGTCCCCGGAATGGCCTGCGGTGCCAAATCTAGGGTGCGACAGCGGGGTGGCGGCGGGAGGGGCGAGAGAGGCGGAGGAGATTGACGTGGAGAATGGTATGACGTGCGGGCCAGGGGCGGTCTAGGGCAGGACACAATAGCGCTCCGCTCGCGTCCGCGCCCGACGCATCGGTGGCTCAAATTTGGGCCAAGAATGGGTCGCGGCGGACAAAAAAACGGACCGCGCGCCCTGTTGGGCCGTGTTTTTGGCTCACACGGACAGGAACGGAGGCGCGCGGACTCGATGCGTCGCCCCGTTGGAGTCATCCTTATGATGTGTTTGTGCTGTTGTCTTGTACGATGGATTTCGTTTTGGTTATTCTATCCATACTCTTCGTGTGTTTTAACTCGAATTACTTCCCCTCTCAAAAATTTAAGCGTTCAGGTTGGTGTGTGTAACGGTAGTTTTTGTTTCCCCTTTTCTGGTTCCTGGCTTGATAAGAGGACGCACTGGCAAGTTGAAACCTCATGAAATGCCAAATTCGAAACAGCCACACAAATGCTTGGTGCAGGCCTAATCAATTCTGACTTCCGAGAGGTGGAAGATTGGCACCCTCCACAGCAAGGTCTATTTGCTACTCCATTTTGAAGTTTGAAGCTGAACGGATTCTCTAAGCAGAGAATCATAACTAGCTATGCATCTTAGATTAGGTCGCAGCTGGTGATGTTCGACGTAGAGTAAGATTAATTCGGATAGTCGTGTTAGCTCATGTTGAAGTAGATTAGTAGTAATTTACTCCATTTTTGACGTAGTGGGGATTACGCTAGTGGTGACCCTCCCAGTTATAAAAAAAAACCTTTGGTGCCCGTTTCCCCGACAGATAATAGAAAAATCGTCTGATGGGCCCAGGAGATACTCGCTCCGGGGCATTCGGCCCATCTGAGGCGAGGCGATCAAACCCTACACTCTCTCTTGTTGCCTAGTAGTACAAAACGACAAAACGGAGCGCAGCCTCCACCAACTGCTCTCCCCCCTTCACACTCCTGAAAACCCTGTCCTTTCGTCTCTCCCGGGCGCGGCCGGCGACCATGGCAGCCACCATGGACAGCATCATGAAGGCCATCTTCTCCTGCATCCCCGCTGCGCCATCCTCCGCTTCCGACGGTCGCCTCTCCGCCGACTTCTCCTGCCACTTCCCCGGCGGCGGCGGCGAGGACCGCATCAGCCGCCTCCCCGACACGGTGCTCTCCGAAATCGTCTCCCGCCTCCCCGTCAAGGATGCCGCGCGCACGTCCGCGATCTCCCCGCGCTGGCGTCGCCTACGGTCATCCACGCCCCTCGTCCTCGAGGACATCGACATCTTCCACGACTACGACGACGGCGATGACGACGACAGCGACGGCATCAGCATCCGCCAAATCGACTGGCGCGGCCTCACGAACACCGTCTCCCGCATCTTCTCTGGACACCAGGGACCCTTCCGCTGCGTCCACCTCACTACGCTCTGCAACTACGCGGCCGCCGCGACGGCAGCGCGCTCGTGCGCTGGCTCCACCTCTTCGCCGCCAAGGCCGTCGAGGAGCTCGTCCTCGTCAAGTTCCCCAACTGGCCCTTCGAGGACACCCTCCCCGCCGAGGTCCTCCGCGTCGCCTCCCTCCGCCGCCTCTATCTCGGCCTCTGGGGCAAGTTCCCGGACACAGACCACCTCTCTCGCGGCGCACACGTCTTCCCGCACCTCCTCGAACTAGGCTTCTGCCGCACCGACATCAAGGCCAAGGATCTCGAGCGCCTACTCCAGTGCAGCCCTCTGCTGGAGAAGCTCGCGCTCATCCTGAATTACGACATGCCGCGCAACGTCCGTGTCCGCAGCCGCAGCCTCCACTGTGTGCTCTTCTGGATGTCCATCGCGGAGAGTCTCGAGATTGTCGTCACCCCGCATCTCGAGCGCCTCATCCTGTGGAACGACTGCCCTGGTGCCCGCTTCGACAAGGGCTTCCGCACCACGGTCAAGATTGGCCACGTGCCGGGGCTCAAGGTGCTCGGCTACTTGGAGCCAAGCCTCCATGTGCTCCAGATCGGCAAGACCGTCATCGAGGTATAGCCAGCTTTAATTTCTTCAGTGGACTTGCTATGTTTATTCCTACTCCATAGATCCATGCCAATATGCCATTAGGATTGATGTTGAATTGCACACCATCTGTAGCTCGGGACAAAGGCAAGCCAAACCACCACCGTTCCGAGTGTTGAGATCCTGGCCTTAAGGGTGCGATTTGGAATGCCCAGGGAGACCAAGTTGCTGCCCACCTTCCTGAAATGCTTTCCCAATGTTGAGACATTGCATGTCATGGTGAGATTCCATTCAAAATCTCCTCATTTAGCATTTTACACCGTCTCTACTCTAGGCTTCAGTATCTGATGATTGTGTCCCGCACGGTCCGTGGTTGATCGAACTTGTTAAATGCTGATTGTGCAGTCTGCTGAAGCTGATGAGCCCACTGGCAAGCTGAATTTCAAGTTCTGGCAGGATGTTGCCCCCATCAAATGCCTGCAGTCACACATCAAGAAGGTGGTGTTCAAGGACTTCCATGGGTACCGCAGCGAGCTCGCATTCCTCAGGTTCATCATGGAGAGAGCACAGCTGCTGCAGAAGATGGTTGTCGTGTTAGCAGATGCTTCAAAGGAAGAGGTGGCCGCCAAGCTGAAACCTCTGGCTTGCAGCACCAAGCGTGCAACCACCGACCCGAAATTCATGATCTTGGTGCGCAAGGGGGGCAGTGCGTGGAGCTTCCGCGTAGCATCCGATCTATCCAAGAGCGATCCTTTTGATTGTTGAAGCTGATCAAGGCGCTAGCTATAGCTGATATGTTCTGGTCATGATACCCAGCATTGCCATGTTTTTTCCTAAACTAGCCATAGACTACCATTGTTCGCGTATTATCTATCGGCAAGGCACTTATTTAGACTACGAATTCTTGGCTTATGTTTTGTCTAGACGAAGAGTTTCCTGGTCCAGCAAGGAGATAGCAGAGTATCGAAACAGTACGATTATCTAAAGAAGCAAGTCAGCTAGATGGTCAGTAGTTTATGCGATGTCTGATGCTACTAAATTGTCCTTAACTGGCGATTTTCCAACATTGCGCATTTCATGTGACTTTTGTGCTTGGTGCTGCTATTTTCTCGTGAGTTCATTTCTTTTTTATGCCTTGCTTCTAGTGTTATCGGTTGAAATATAGTACTTCCTGGTGCTGGTTTGTACAAACGGATACTATACTGTTGATCCATTTATGCACAAAACTCTCTTCTATTGGTGATCCGGCAATGCCCAGAACTTCTTGTTGAAGCATACGTATCGTCCATGTGAGTTTTCAGTTTGCGATTGTGCGAGGTTTGGTATTGCTGGCGTTTTGGTGCGTGTGCTCACCGAGACGAAGTCCGATCATAATCAGTGAAGACATGGTAGTATGTTGGTGTTGCTACTGAAATGTTGAGCTGATGGCACAAACTAGTTTGCTGTTTGTTAATTGCAATCATGAATCCTGTCAATTGCTTCCAGTTTTGGAAGTCAAAGGTTACAGAATGGTATTGAAAGCTTTGTAGTCCTCGTATCAGACTCTAGTAACAGTTCGTTGCTAGTTCCTCTTGTGTAATTGACACTTGAATGTTGCTGGCATTCACCCTTCCGCTCCTTATTTGGATCATGTGCATTTTAGCCTTCATTCTATTTCTAGTTCTTTTGTTGCCAAAATCCGACACAGGCGATTGATTTGAGGTGACAGTGCAAATGGATTCACCCTTTTGGTTGCTGCTTCTTGATCACTCACACAATTGCCTGATTTGGTTGTGATTAGCTGTAGTAAAGGAGGGTTTAGCTCTTGGTCACCCACAAGTCAGGCCGCAGTCACATTTCAAGACAAGAAGTTGTAGCTTTGGCAAACCCTACAGCAAACTGAATAGCGCCGCCGCCTCCTCCATCCCATCACCGCCAGTGATGCCAGGACCAGGAGCTCCTCCTCCAAGCCCAAGCCGCCGCTCCTCTTCCGGCGCCAGGCCGGGGAGCGTGACCGCCCAAGAAATGGTGTCCGCTCTCCTCCCGTGCCTCCCCGACCCTCCTTTCTCCGCCGCCTGCGGGACCCTCTCCGCCGCCGGCGGCGGCGGCCGGGAGGACCGCATCAGCCACCTACCGAAAGCGCTTCGCTCCAACATCATCTCCCGCCTCCCGGCCAAGGATGCCGCCCGCACCACCACGCTCTCCATGCGCTGGCGCCGCCTCTGGGCCTCCACGCCTCTCGTCCTCGACGACGCCGACCTCGTCATCTTCCCCGGCAACGACGATTGCCTCCACCGTGGCGGCCCACCAAGAATCGACTGGGCCGCCGTCTTCACCGCCGTCGACCGCATCATCACCTCCCACCCGGGCCCCTTCCGCTGCGTCCACCTCATCGCCTGCTACATGGCTCCGCACCAGGGCGCGCTCTCCCGCTGGCTCCGCCTCCTCGCCGCCAAGCGGGTGGAGGACCTCGTCTTTGTCAGCAGGCCGTTCCCCTCCACCTGCACCTCCCCGCCGACGTCCTACGCATCTCATCCCTCCGCCGCCTCTACCTCGGATTCTGGCATTTGGATCTCTTGCAGGGTACCGCCGGCCTGTCTCGCGGCCCCGGGGTCTTCCCCCACCTCCGGGAGATCGGTCTCTGCCACAACCGCATCAGCGCCAAGGAGATCGACCACTTAATCCGGTGCAGCCCCGTGCTCGAGAAGCTCGCGATTATCCTCAACTACCACGATGACCCTGACGTCAGCGTCCGCAGCCGCAGCCTTCGCTGCGTGGTCTTGTGGATGTCATTGGCAGGCGAGCTAGCCATGGTGGCAACCCCGCGTCTGGAGCGTCTCATCCTCTGGCAGACGATCCCGGGTGTGCCTTGCAGCTTCTTCCAGACCAAGATCAAGATTGACGACGCCCCCGAGCTGCGCGTCCTCGGCTACTTGGAGCCAAGCATCCACGTGCTCGAGATCGGCAACACCGTCATACAGGTCTCCTAGTGCTCCTTCTCAGTTGCTTTGATTCTTTTTCACCAAACAGTTATAGCATGCCTCACAGATATGTGTCCCATTTAATTGTTCATGCCAAGTATGATTTCCCCTCGCGTTAAATTCTTAATTGTACTGCAGGCTGGAACAAGGATGACCCCGGCTAACATGGTTCCAAGTGTCAAAATCTTGGCCTTGAAAGTGCCATTTGGAATCCGCAAGGAGGCCAAGATGCTCCCGACCTTCCTGAGATGCTTTCCCGGTGTCGAGACATTGCACGTCATGGTAAGAAATAAACATACTCTATTAGACTCCCCCATCTAAACATCATGTTTTTTTTTACACTCCCATCTAAACATCATGTTAATGATCTAGATCAACACATTGTCTTTCTCAAGAAAAAAAGATCAACACATTGTCCATGTCCTCATCCAATTTGTTTTGTGATCCATAGATATTTTTTCGTATTATGTTAAAGCCGCCTCCAATCATGTTGCACGTTCATGCTACAGATCCATTTTTCATGCTCAAAATATGATGACCATGCTTTCGATCTGGCTCTTTATCATGCCCCAACAATTCTGTACGCTTGTACATGAGCATGCCTTGTTTTTTTGGTCAGTCAACTAGAACGTAGAACAAATATGCAACATATATTATCTGATTTGATACTGCAAAGATAATCCAGATAGTTGCGTAAAATGTTGAAAAAATGCATAATACTTTTGGTAGTCATCCGAAATATCAAACGTTCTTCTTTTCCATGGAAGTAAAAAAAAATTACTTGTACAACTTTGCTGATGGGGAATGCTCTTGTTCATGCTTCTGGAGCAATAATGTTAGCAGTATTTCTTTAGGAACAAAATCACTAGGATCTTAATCTCATTAGAATACCAACTTTTGGTCAGAACTTGTGTACCTGATATGGCCATCATGGCCGTTGGAGGTGAAATCGAGGACCCCTGCCTGCTCAATGCTGGTGGGGTGAAAGGATTGGACAAGAAGGTGAGGTAGGGGGCGCCGCTGCCCGCTGACACTACCCTCCTGGTGGCCGGTGGTGGAGACGGCCTTCTACTGCCTTACCACCTCTGTAGGATCGGTTGTTAGCGTTTAGGTGATTATTCCAATGTGTTGAAGTTAGCAACATAATGGGTGTTCCACACCTTAACCTTAAATAGGTGGTGCTAGGCAGTAGGGACCGAAACTGTAGTTGGGTTTTGGTGTCCCCGACCATGGCAAGACGTAGGAGTCAATTCAACCTCTTTTTACCTCGGTTTGTTATAACCTTAGATCAATTCCAGCAATAAACCAGATATTTGCTTGTTCATGTTATACAAAAAAAAAACTTCGTTGACGGTGAGAAAAAAATGCTTGTTTATGCAAAAAAAAAAGAACTTAAGAAATGTTCATAAAAAATGTTTGTTTACTGATTTATGCTTGTGGAACATGGTGATGGTGTATATGCAAAATGCTTGTTCATGCCTTTGCATGATGTTGTGATTAAGTGTTGTTGGAGAAAAATGCGTAGACTATTTCGATTATACAATGAATCTTGTGAGAAATTTATCTATGGATGTATGCTATTTTTTAAGAAGGCCCATAATATCTTTCTACTCCAGCTGAATGTTCATGAAAAAATGTCCATGTATTTAAGCTATTTGCTTTTGGAGAAAATGTGTAATAAAAGCTGATGGAATATAGAATGGTCGTTTTTTAGTAAGAAATAATTGTCCAATTGTTTTGTTAAACAAATTAAAGTAAATATTATCTTCTTTTGTGTTGAAAAATGTTTAAGTTTTCCCTGAAACTGTTTAGTTTACTCAAAACTTATTACTAAAATAGATTACTGAAAAATGGTAGAGAATTTCAACTTTATATGTTCAAATTTCGAAATATGTAGATAGAGAGGTGTGATGGAAAGATATAATTGGGTTGGAGAATATAATGAGTACAAGATTTGGGGCTGTTGTGCAAATAGGCTGGGACTGCATGATGAGAAAGTTAGGAGAGGTGGGGTGTATGTTGTGAGAATATAGCACAAATCTCCAATAAATTGACATCCAAAATAGATTGAAGATCCCAACATACGAGGGGGGATACATTTTTTCTCCTAATTCGCACTGGCATCATCTTTTGTTGTTGCAATTATGTACACTGACAGACAGTACACTGATATTTCAGTCTGATGAAGCTGATGAGCCCTCTGGCAAGTGCAATCTCAAGTTCTGGCAGGAGGTAGCCCCCATCGATTGCCTGGAAGCACGCATCAAGAAGGTGGTGTTCAGCCAGTTCCGAGGGAAGCGCCAGGAGCTTGCGTTCCTAAGATTTGTCCTCGAGAGAGCACAAATACTGGAGAAGCTGGTGGTCGTGTTGGCCAACGGAGACACTGCCTCGGAGGATGACGAGACATGCACCAAGCTGAAAGCCTTGACCATGGCAAAACGGGCCAGCGAGTGCCCTCCGACGGTGGTGATCGTCGCGCGCGAGGGAGGCAACGCCTGGTGCTTCCACAGAGCATCTGATCTTTCAGCGAGTGACCCCTTTGATGGCTGAACCTAGAGGCCAGTTTCATGTTTGAGTATCCACATGAGTAACATTGATAGTCTGGCTCTTTCGGATCCTTGCATGTACAGGCTAAAAGCTACGACAAGTATGAGCAGAGTTCTGGCTGGTACAGTTAAGATTTTCCAGGACTGACTGGAACCTAGCATCTCACCATCTATATGACAGATTTTGCACCTGATGTGATTTGTATTCAAAATTTGTGCACGTGTTCTCAGACTATGTTGACACATATGGCTGGACACAGGTGAGAGTTCCAATGGTGTACATGCTAGCATCCTAATTCTCAACATCGGTAGAAGTTGAAATGGATGTTATTGAACATATGAGGTTATCTAGCTGTTTAATGCTATATTGCAAAAGAATTTAAGATGCCATTTTGTCTGCGGCCCTCATCCATGAGAGGTTGAGGTAGCCATTAATTAATATCGAACAGTTCCGTTTGTGATCTAAATGGTCATGTGTTTCAGTATATATGTTTACGAATTCTTGACTTATGTTTTGTCTAGACGAAGAGTTGCACATGCATCGGTAAAAATGTTTAATTCTTGGCTTATGTTTTTGAGTACTAGTGCATTTTTTTTTCAAAATATCCGTTAGCATCTACACCGGTGCTTCCAATAGCCCTACTTATTGGGTGCGCCGGCACGAAATCGCACTCCACCGTCGCTTCCAATAGCTCAAAAGTTGTTAGACGGGACCAAATCGTCTAGCAAGCCCCGCATCGTGCCCTGTTTCTAGGAAGGCAACCGGGAGCGTCGGCAAACTGCGGCAACGCTGCCATGTTGGATACTGACGGGCGGGAAAGACGTGTCAGCGACACAACGACGGTCAGTGCAATTTATTGCGGATGGTGGGTGGTTTCCTCTGACGCGGGGATGCGTCGTGACTTGTCTTCCCGACGCGCGTTGCCGGAGTGACGTGGGGATAAAACCCGGGTACCCAAAGACTCACAGAAGATCCCGAGTGAAACGCAAATTCAGGTGCCCGGCCGCCAGCTGTCCGGCTAGGCCAAGCCCGTCTGCCCCGAGCGCAGCCGGACTCCGCCTAGCCAGACGAGGCGCAGCCGAGCGGCACGGGCAAGAGGAACTGCAGATTCGTCATCAACACAGTTCCCGGACAAACAGATAACGACAAGCATCGCCCGCCTTATGCGACCAAGGTCAACGGTAGCAGCCAGATTCGGTTGCTCGCCAGCCGGACGACCGGCTGCCGCGCTCCCACGACGAGCGGAAAACAAGGACCATGTCGGGCGACGCCGGGGCCATGATCGGCTAAGCCCTCCACGTCGCCTAGGCATGGGCCAAAGCGAGGCCTAGCCCTACGTGTCCCACAGTGTCTAGCAGCCTCGACAGGCGGGAGACACGGAGCGCTGCCCCGCGCCCGGCAAGATCCTAGGCGCCGCCTGCCCGGTCGGCTGGGTCCGGCACCGCAGCCGGTCAGCCCTCCACGACGACAGGCCTACCCCGACATCTCCTACGCAACTATGGAGTTCGACTGTGCGAAGCGTAGCGCACTGTGCCGCGGACATTCGGCGTCACGGAGAAACACCCCTGTGGCCGACACCGGCCGGCTGGCGCGGGCCAGCCGGCCCCGCCTGTAAGCCAGACAGCCAGGCCTGGCTGGTGCCCAAGTACAAGGGTCGGTCGCCTCATTCTTCTTCCTCCCCACACCCGAACCATGGAACACTCGAACAGCTCAAGGAGCAACTCTGTACCGTGTACACCACTGATAGAGAGATCGAGCAGGAGTAGGGGTGTTACCTCCTCCGGGAGGGCTCCGAACCTGGGTACTTCCCGTGTCCGCGCTCCGGCGCAATTCCTGCGGGTGCCGCTGTTGCAGAACGCTGCCCCCATCCGATCTTAGCCACCCCGTGGCATATGTCGTGTTCCACACCCACGTCATTTGGCGCCCACCGTGGGGCAGATGGCAGCAGCCGGAGTCACATTCCGCCAGGGATCCCGCAGCCGTCTCGGCGAGCGAGTCGCCTCCGGCCTCGTCTCGACGTTCTGCTCCATCGACTTCGTCAACGACAACGCGAACTGTTTCGCCGGCTCCGCCTTCCCCGAGGATGGCACTGTCCTGCACTTCGGCGAGCACCGCGTCTACATCGCCCTCGCGCCCGCCTACCCCGCCAACATCCAGCGCTGCATCGACCGCTTCCCCGAGGAGACGCCGGCTGCGAGAGCAGCACAGACCCGCGTTTACGCGGAAGTTATGGTGTCCGACGTCGCGAGCACCCAGCAGCACGCCCCCGTCGACTCCGTCCAGGCTATGCTCCAGGGCCTGGTCACGCCCATCGCCGCCAACGCGGATCCCGCAGGCCGCCATCATCCTCGAGCAAGCACGCCAGCGCCTCCTCAGCAGCGCGCACGGCGTCGCAGCCACGCATCGCCGCATGGAAGCGCAGGTCCGCGAGTACAACTTCGCCCACGGCTTCACCCCCATCGCCGTCGAGTCCAACCCGCAGGGGAAACGTCAGGCGCAACCTCGCCAACGAGATGGCAGGACCGGCTGCCGACGCCGAGCCGGCTGGACCAGCCGGAGCACCGCCTACTCGTCGACCCGTCTACAGCTCCCCGCAGAACTGCCCAACCTGGAGGGGACGAGCTACGCGCGCAGCAACAGCGCGTCCAGGACCTCCTCGACACCGCCGACCACCAGTTTCGCCAGAACCAGGCCGCGTCCGCGATGAACTCGCCGTCCCTCCCCCACCGCCCCCACCTGGAGCCCCTCCACCCGGCGCAACTCGAGGTGACCGCCAGGCGTCGTCGCCACAAGCCCCCCAGCCGGGTGGAAATCGCGCACGCAGCATCAACTCCAGACCAAGCGCTTCAACGCGCCGGCTGCCGGTGGCGGCCAGAACTACAACAACGCGCCGGCTGCCGGCGAAGGCCAGTACAACTACCCCGACCCGCCGGCTGCCCGCAGGGGAAGCGTCCACGACCGGCTGGGAGATCTAGGCCCGACGTTCGGCCCCGACGCCCGTGACCGCCTCGACGCCCTGGAGAAATCCCGCCGGCTCGAAGAAGAGGAGGGCGAGGTCCACCGGTGCTTCGGACCTCGCATCGCAAGAGAGCCTTTCCCGCGGAACTTCTCCCTCGCGCGCGACACACCCAAGTACAACGGAAGCACGAAGCCAGAGGACTGGCTATCCGACTACGTCACCGCCGTCTCCATCGCAGGCGGCAACAAGCGTAGCGGTGCGCTACGTGTCACTCATGCTGAAGGACTCAGCTCGCACATGGCTCAACAGCCTGCCGGATGGATCGATCAACTCCTGGCTGGACTTCCAGCAGGTCTTCGTCAGGAACTTCTCCAGCACCTACAAGCGCCCGGCTCGCCCTCGCCAGCTAGCCAGCTGCACCCAGGGCAAAACCGAGTCCGACCGCGACTACTGACGAAATGGTCAACCCTGCGCAACACCTGCGAGGGAGTCCACGACATCCAGGCGGTCGGCTTCTTCATCAACGGCTGCCGGGAGGGCACGATGCTCAAGCACGCGCTGCTCCTAGACGAGCCAAAGTCCATGGCGGAGCTCATGACCATAGCAGACAAGTACGCCACGGCCGACTCCGCCATGAGAATCCCAATGCAGTAGATGGAGCCGGCAGGCCACAAGAAAAGCCGGCTGCGAGAGAGCAGGCGGCCCCAGCAACGACAACCGAGGCAACCGCGACATCCGGGACAATGGAGGCAACCGCGACAACCGCGACCGCCGGACGATCGAGATCGAGACAGCCGGAAGAGAAGCGGCGCGCCAGACGGGCGGTACGAGAACCGTGCCGTCAACGCAACCGAAGCCGGCCAACCGGCTGGCGACGACGGTGGGAACCGGAATCCCCGCCAGTGGAACAAGCCAGAAGGGCGATACGAGGACCGCCAGTGGGCGAAGCCAGCATACCTGTTCGAGGACATGATGAACGGCCCGTGCCGATACCACAGCGTGACCGGGAAGCCGCCAGCCACACGACGGCGCGCTGCAGCTGGACTCTCCGTCTGCAGCGCGGAGAGGGTCCGCCGCCCCAGCACCCGGCCCACCCCCTCCCCAAGGCGGCATCAACATAGGCAACAACCAGCGCAATGAGCGCCCAAGACAGCCGGCTGCCGCAGCCGGCACATCTCGCGACATGTACCCCAACAAGGACGCCGCGTACGTCATCTCCATCATCGAGCGCAACGACAAGCGCAGCCAGCGCTGCGCGTCGCAGAGGTGAACGCAGTCGTCCCCGCCGTCCAGCAGCTGATGGACTGGGCAAACCAGCCCATCTCCTTCGGACCCGGCGACCACCCGGACATCATGCCAAATCCCGGGGGCTACAGCTGCTCCTGGACCCCACCTTCGTCACCGAGCAAGAGTTCGCCGTCACCTTCTCCCGAGTGCTCATCGACGGAGGAAGCAGCATCAACATCCTGTACAAGGACACCGCCGACAAGCTGGGGATAACCGAGGCCCGGATGAACCGCAGCCGGACGATCTTCCACGGCATCGTGCCGGGGCAGTCCTGCACACCAATCGGCACCGTCCGGCTGGACGTCGTCTTCGGAGACAAGAAAAATTTTCGCCGTGAAAGCATCTGTTTCGAGGTGGTGAACCACCGCAGCCCCTACCACGCCATCCTGGGCCGCCCGGCTCTCGCTCAATTCATGGCCGTACCCCACTACGGCTACCTGAAGATGAAGCTGCCGGGCCCGAGCGGCATCATCACCGTAGCCGGCGACTTCAAGCGCTCCATGGCATGCGCCTCGGCCGGCTCGAAGCTCGCCGAGTCGCTGGTAGCGGCTGAAGAGTTCAAGAGATCAGGCGCGCCGTAGCGGCCGAGCACCCGAGTACCGGATGCAAAGAAGCAGTCGGGCGAGACGCAGTTTCAAGCCAAGAAAGACAGCAAGCAGGTTCCGCTTGACGCAAGCAAGCCGGACGGGAAGTTCCTCACCATCGGCAACACCCTCAGCGACAAATAGGAAGGCGAGCTCATCGAATTCCTCCGTGAGAATCGGGACATCTTCGCATGGTCTCCAAAAGACATGCCAGGTGTACCGACGGAGTTCGCTGAGCACTCTTTACACGTCAAGCCGGATGCTAGACCGGTGAAGCAACCTCTCCGCCGCTTCGGAGAGGAGAAGAGAAGAGCAATCGGAGAAGAAATCGCCCGGCTACTCGACGCGGGCTTCATCATGGAAGTGTACCACCCGGACTGGCTGCCAACCCAGTCCTGGTGATGAAGAAAAACAACACCTGGCGCATGTGCATCGACTACACCAGCCTCAACAAAGTGTGCCCCAAGGATCCCTTCGCCTTGCCACGCATCGACCAAGTCATAGACTCCACCGCCGGCTGCGACTACCTGTCCTTCCTGGACGCGTATTCCGGCTACAACCAGATCAAGCTCCACCCGGATGACCACCTGAAGACCGCATTCATCACGCCCTTCGGAGCATTCTGCTACACGGTCATGTCGTTTGGCCTGAAAAACGCCGGCGCCACTTACCAGAGGTGCATGCAGAAGTGTCTGGGCGACCAGATCGGGCGCAACGCCCACGCCTACGTCGACGACATCGTCATCAAGACCAAAGAGCGCCGCACCCTCATCGACGACCTGAGAGAAACCTTCGCCAACTTGCGCCGGTTCCAGATGAAGCTGAACCCAACCAAGTGCGTCTTCGGAGTACCGGCTGGCCAGCTACTCGGTTTCCTCGTCTCCGCGCGAGGGATCGAGGCCAACCCAGACAAGATCGCCGCCATCGAGGGCATGGAGCGGCCAACCGGCCTAAAAGACATCCAGAAGTTCGCCGGCTGCCTGGCCTCGCTGAGCCGGTTCGTCAGCCGGCTGGGCGAAAAGGCCCTGCCCCTGTACCACCTGTTGAAGAAAACCGGCAAATTCGTCTGGACGGACGAAGCAGACGCGGCCTTCGCCGAGCTCAAAAGGGCACTGTCCGAGGCACCGGTCCTGGCGCCGCCTGCTCCAAAGGAGCCCATGCTCATGTACATCGCCGCCACCAACCGGTGCGTCAGCATCGTCCTAGTGGTGGAGCGCCAAGAGGAAGGCAAGGAGCACCCGGTCCAGCGGCCGGTCTACTACGTGAGCGAGGTCCTCTCGCAGTCGAAGCAGAACTACCCCCACTACCAGAAGCTCGTGTACGGCGTGCACATGGCGGAGAAGAAGCTGCGCCACTACTTCCAAGAGCACGTCATCACCGTGGTGAGCACGGCTCCACTCGGAGACATCATCGGCAACAAAGACGCAACCGGCCGAGTCGCCAAGTGGGCAGTCGACCTGGCCCCGCACACGGTCCTGTACCAGCCAAGAGTATCCATCAAGTCCCAGCTCATCGCCGATTTCATCGTCGACTGGGCGGAAACACAGTACCTGCCGCCTGTGCCCGACTCCGCGCACTGGCGGATGCACTTCGACGGCTCCAAGATGTACGAAGGCCTGGGAGCCGGAATCGTCCTCACCGCGCCCAAGGGCAACCGGCTGGAGTACGCCGTGCAGCCACTTCAAAGCCTCCAACAACGTCGCCGAGTACGAGGCCCTCGTCCACGGCCTCAAGCTCGCCAAGGCAATGAGCATCCAGCGCATCCTGTGCTTCGGCGATTCGGACCTAGTGATCCAGCAAACTTCAGGAAATTGGGACGCCAAGGACGCCAACATGGCCTCCTACCGGTTCTTCGTGCAGCAGCTCTGCGCATGTTTCGAGGGGTGCGAATTCCACCACGTGCCCAGAGCCAACAACGAGACGGCTGACATGCTCGCCAAGCTCGCAGGCAGCCACCACCCGGCGTCTCCCTCGAGCACGTCTACAAGCCATCCATCACACCGTCACCCGACTCGGAATCCATCGTCATCCCGGGGGCTGCAGCCCACCAGCCGGACAAGCAAACCCGGGGGCTGCAGCCCACCAGCCGGACAAGCAAACTCGGGGCTGTCCCCCCACCACGTCATTTGGACCCACCCGGCTACGAGGCGCCAGCCGCACCCGTCCCCGAGCTCATCGACAAGACCAGCGCAAACCCGGGGGCTGCTCCGACACACCCGCTGCGCAGCCGGATCCAAAAGCCGCCCAGCTGGCGCTAGCCGGCGTCTTCACCATCCACGAAGTTCCCTCATGGGCGCAACCATTCCTCGACTTCCTCGCACACGGCACACTCCCAGAGGAGGAGGTGCAAGCACGACAAGTTCTGCGACGCTCCAAGGCGTACACCATCATCAACAGCGAGCTCTACAAGCGCAGCGCGACAGGCGTTTTTCAGCGGTGCGTCGAGCCGGCAGAGGGCGCCGCCTGCTGGAGGACATCCACAAGGGCGAATGCGGGCACCACGCCGCGTCCAGGTCAATCGCAGCGAAAGCTTTGCGCTACGGTTCTACTGGCCGTCTGCTCTAGCTGACGCCGAGCAGATGGTCCGCGCCTGCACCGGCTGCCAGCGCTTCAGCAAGCAGAAACACACGCCGGCTGCAGCTCTGCAAACCATCCCCATCACCTGGCCATTCGCCGTCTGGGGGCTCGACATGGTCGGTCCCTTCAAGACGGCGCGAAGCGGCATGACTCACCTCCTCGTAGCGGTGGACAAGTTCACCAAGTGGATCGAGGCCAAGCCAGTCAAGAAGTGGGACGGCCAGACGGTCATCACCTTTTTCCAAGACATCATCTACCGCTACGGCTACCCGCACAGCATCATCACCGACAACGGCACGAACTTCGCCAAGGGCGTCTTCAAGCTTTCTGCCGCGAGAAGCGAATCCGGCTGGACCTCGCCTCGGTGTCTCATCCCCAGTCAAACGGCCAAGTGGAGAAAGCAAACGGCCTAGTCCTAGCCGGAATCCGGCCCCGGCTGGTCGACCCACTCGAGCGAGCACCCGGATGCTGGATCGAAGAGCTCCCGCATGTACTCTGGAGCCTCAGGACCACCCCCAACCACTCGACGAACTACACGCCTTCTTCCTCGTCTACGGCGCGGAAGCAGTCCTGCCGGCTGACATCGAGTTCGACTCCCCTCGAGCCATCCTCTACACCGAGAAAGAAGCCAAGCGGCAAACGAAGACGGCGTGGACCTCCTCGAGGAGGCGCGAGAACTGGCCTGTCCAGATCGGCCATATACCAGCAGAATCTGCGCCGGTACCACAGCCGGAAAGTGCACCCGGTCACGTTCCGCGAAGGAGACCTAGTGCTCCGGTGGATCCAAGACACCAAGGGACTCCACAAGCTGTCCTCCCCTTGGGAGGGCCCGTTCATCATCAGCAGAGCGCTGCGCAACAACGCGTACTATCTCACAGACGTACGCGAGGAGAAAAGAACAAGCCGTTTACCCCTTACGAGGAGGGGGAACGCCCGTGGAACGCCAGCCTCCTCAGGCCGTTCTACTCCTAGAAGAAGTGTAACACCCTGTTGTTTCTTTTGAGTAAAAGTTAGCACTCCCGAGCGCACACTCGGGGGCTGCCGTTGTATCAGTGTTGTTTCTTTGTCCTTCGCTGTGGCTAGCCGACTACCGATTCTCGCTTACGCTAGCTTAGTACCGTGCTCGACCCCGACGCCTACTCTCGCATCCGGCTGCAGACCGCAACCCGGCTGACACGTTGGGCAGAAACCGGCTAGGGGGCACACGCGAAAAACTCGTAAGAAAGAAAAAGTCTCCGGCTCGCGACAGAAAAAACCGCGCTCTCGTTCGCCTGCGTTCAGCCTCTCAAAGATCTCAGTACCGTGCGCCCAGCCAGCCGGCCCTCTCTTCGGATCCGGCTGCAGAGTTCAGCCGGCAAGAGCAGGGGTCGCAGAGCCGAGACACGGGAAGGGGCACGGGCGGCAAAACAAGGGCGAGCCGGCCCCTAATCGAATAAAAACCGAAGCTAAAAAATGCCAACCTTTTCGATTTTGAGGACTAACGATCTAACGAAGGTTCCATGTGTCGTTTTTTGTCGGCCTCACAAGCTCTCGAAGAAAACTAGTCCAGATTCGACTCAACTGGCTACGCCAGTCGGGCCGAATCTCGGGGGCTAGTGCGTGAAAACCCGGCTGTCACGACCAGCCGGGCAAACTCTCGAAGAAACCTAGTCCAGATTCGACTCAACTGGCTACGCCAGTCGGGCCGAATCTCGGGGGCTAGTGCGCGAAAACCCGGCTGTCACGACCAGCCGGGCAAACTCTCGAAACCTAGTCCAGATTCGACTCAACTGGCTACCCAGTCGGGCCGAATCTCGGGGGCTAGTGCGCGGAAACCCGGTTGCCCCGAGGCAGCCGGGCAAACTATTCAAAGACACTTCAGATCAACTCGACTCGCTGCGCCAGCCGAGCCGAATCTCGGGGGCTAGTGAGGGTAAAGAGGCAAAAGCAATTGCGAGAAACTTCGAGCAGAAACAAAATAAAGGAGACGAAGCTCCACACAAGTGACGACACGAGTACCAGAAGTTCTAAACAAGTACGCCCGGCATCCCGGGGGCAAATAACACAAGTTCACAAGAGAGTACGAGAATACAAGCGTCAACCCGGCATCCCGAGGTCTTCATTCGGCGGCCTTCGAGAGCTGGCCACGTTGCCAGTTTTGGAGCAGCCGGCTTCTTCGGCGGCCTTCCCCTTGGAGTCCTTCGCCGGCTCCTCGACTTCGTCGCTGATGCATGTAAAATGCATACATGAACTTTGCATTATTTACTTATATTTCAATCATATTTACATCATATAAGGGTTATATCATTGTTTTATATTGATTTTGGGAATATTTCATTGTTTCCCTATTTTTCTGGAATTAACCCTGCACAGATAGAAAACCCTATTTTCTATATTTTGATGTTTTAGGGACCCAAACGACGTCCAAATGACCTAATAATTTACGAGCATCGGTTTTTGGAAGGAACAAGCGTAGGAGCGAAGGAAGAACAAACGGAGGCCCGAGGGCCTGAAGAGGGTGGCCCACGTGGCCAAGGAATCTGGCCGCGTGGGACCCACCATCTGGGGCCTCGAGGCTCCGTTGCCGTCGATCTTTTTTCACGAGCCTCCGTCTTGACCTAAAAACGACTATAAAAATAGTCCCCGACGCCCTTCGGAAAGGAGCGCCGCCGAAACACAGAAACCACGAAACTGAGACCTGGAGTTGCAGATTGGAGGGGGAAAATCTGGCGGGGCGCTGCCAGCGTGGGTCTCCATCTTCTCCAACGACTTCTCCACCGTCTCCTTGATGAAGACTCATATGTTTTTCCCGGCGACCACATTTATGAAGTCTTCAATCCTCCTCCTTATCTTTCCATAGATTTTGAGCGAGGACCCAGGTCAGGGAGTTCACAAACCATCCCTCACAAATAACGTAGTCATCTCGTCGATGAGGTATCCCATACTAATAAGAGCAAATTATATGACTAAGCCCCATTCCCATATGGGGGTAAATGTGGTCGCACAGATTAAGATTGGTTGTCATGGTACTAGGACACTGTGCATTTTTCATAAACATCATCATCCTCCATTTCTCCACATCAATACCGACATCTCGGTATTCCATAACCACACAAGTATTTCCAAAGGAGTTTTGAATAAACAACATTGTTTTCCATCCTAAAGTTTCATATAACTACTACATAGGGTGGCAAAATAATTTCCATACACTTTTTGAAAAGGTTTTGTAAACCATTGGTTTTAAGAGTAAATCATTTGATCAAAGTAGATGCATATATATTTAGGTGCAAGCTCAGGGAGTAGCTTGCCTTGCTCGGCAAAGTGGACTTGATCTTGATCTTCAGGTTCAACAAATTCCCCCTCCTCGATAAATCCAGCAACGTTCTCGTCTAATCGATAAACAAACAAATACAAGCAATCACTAAACTACTCAAACAACATCTCAACATCATAATCCTAAATGCTCTAAATAGCCACTGCATACATCAAACAATACAATTGGTTTCAAATAATTGAATTAAACATTATTTGTTTATGTCCCAATTATGGCAGAAACTTGTTAAACATGTTTAATTGCATAACTTGAGTTCTGTTTGTCCTAAAAATACAAACTAAAATTCTATATAAAGCTACTGATGTGTATAAGACAACCCAATTTGATTGGGATCAATTGGAGTTACCAAACTCCCTACACAAAGGTTTGAATCCAGTAGCTTAATAATCAAGTTTTGGCAATCAAATATGTTCTGTTGCTCCTAAAATTAAATACTTTTTGGGGTAACTAAACATGACTAAATGTGATCGAAAAAAATTGGTCCTAACTCATTTGGCTCAACCATTAATCATAATTAAATGTTTGAGTGCAGAAGGGTGTTTAAATTTCAACTCAATACTAAACAAATACTATTGCACAAATAATTCTACCAAAATTATGGAAGCTAATACATGGAAGTACTAAGCTAAAAAATTGGTTTGGAACCATTTGGACTAATAGAGTATCAGAAACAAACAAGTTTAGATTGTAAACCTTCTGTAGTATTTTTTAATAATACTTTTTAATTATTAATTTAAATGACATGAGACCAATTGGATTGGTTAAACATTTTCATATGATTTTCAGAACAATTGAGTTTTATTTATTTGGATTCCTAAATCTCAAGATATTGAATTTACAAGTTCATATCAGTACTGAAAATTTCAGAGAATTTAAATTAGGAAAATGCACTGTTGTAGATAATGTTGAAATTGCTGACATGGGGGACCCACTGGTCAGCGGCACAGTGCACGCGGGAAATTAATAAAACCCTGACGAGCGGGGCCCGCTCGTCAGTCTCTCTCTCTCTCTAATCGAAACGGTATATTACCGTTGGATGGAGATCCAACGGCCCGCAACGAAACCATCGGCGACGACCATTTCTGGGCTGTGCCGTGGCTCCGGCGACGGCGAGGTTGGGAAAAAACCTCACCTAGAGGGCTCGGGAAGGCTTGGCGATCACGGGAAACGATGGCGGCGGCGTTGGGTAAGCTTCTGGTCGAGTCCTGCTTGCTGGGACGGAGCGCAGCGTCCACGGCGAGCTTCCGAACTTCGCACGGGCACGACAGCAACTCCGGCGAGCTCCCTATGGCGTTTTTGTGCATGAACCAGAGGGCAAACGATGCGCGTGAGTGTGGTGAAGTTGGGCAAGCAGAGCTGAGGGGTTGGAGGGGAGAAAGGTGCAGCGAGGCGCTGCGGCCACGACGGACCTCGACGGCGCAGAGCTTCGGCAGGGCACGCCCTCCTGGCGATCCTTGGTGGAAGTGGAGAGGGGGAGCGAGGGAGTGGGATGGTGTGCTGCTTCCAGAGGGGTGCGGGGTGGGTTTTATAGCGCGGGAGCCAGCGTATCGTGGACGGGGTGCACAGCCGTGTCCATGGCGCACGGCGGAGACATTTCTTCGATTCCGCGGCGGAGGTGCAGGGGTACGTGGATGCGCGGCGTCTACCGGGGTCCGGACATGT
The DNA here is from genome assembly GCA_947311845.1 of Poa pratensis. NCBI lineage: Eukaryota > Viridiplantae > Streptophyta > Magnoliopsida > Poales > Poaceae > Poa > Poa pratensis. The sequence continues at coordinate 8,684,589 of CAMZMU010000057.1, forward strand.
TCTAGAAGGTGCTGGCCGAGCCATCCGTGTCGGGGAGCAGCGAGCTGGGCCAATTTGGCCGGTTGCCGTCCGTTTAACCACGGCGAGATACAGGGGACATGGGTGGCATTGGGTCAAGGGAGTGCTCGAGCGGCTGCGGCGGCTGCAGAGGCACGGAGCGTGGACGGCTACGGGCAAGGGGGGACCTGGGGGCCGGGGAACGGCGTCGAGCGAGCTGCGGCGACGGTGACACGCGCGTCCACAGTGAGCTAGGGGAGGTAGACGATGACACTTTTGCCAAAACCCCTGGCTCCTGTGCGCTTCTTCTTTTCCTTCTTCTTTCTTCTATTTACTTTTTAGTCCTTCTGTTATATGCAGTAGTACTTCTGATTTTATTTGAGGCACTAAATCAATTTAGAAAAATTTCAAAATTTGTGGGCCTTCCACATAGCATGTAGTAGCTCCACAAAATTGGCATTTCAAAATAAAATGTTTTGAAACATTTTTTTCATAGGTTTTCAATTATGGCATTTTGTTTATTTATTGTTTTTACTTTTGAATTTTAAAATAGTTGAAAATATTATTTGAGAGAGATAAGTAGTAAGGATGAAATGGGAGGGTTTGCAATACCACTCCACTGAATTTTGTTGGAAACAAATGAGATCCTCACTTGGAGAATTTGTGTGGCACTTGCCACATTTATTTTTCTTGTTTTGCTTTATTTTTTTCTCTTCTTTTTATGTTTCAAATAGCAGCAACAACACAAACAAGAAGAAATAAACACACAAGCAACAACACATATAATTTAACAAAAGTTTTTGTTGGCTCTCATTTTTGGAATTAATAATACTTGTTAATAATTTTGGGATGTTACAATCCTTCCCTCCTTAAAATAAATCTCGTCCCGAGATTTGCTAGGCTTAGGTACTAAAGAGGCCTGGGAATTCGCTTAAGATAATCTTCACGTTCCCAAGTTGCTTCTTCTTCAGAGTGGTTAGTCCACTGGACTTTGTAAAACTTGATCGCACGTCTTCGGGTAACACGAACATCTTCTTCGAGAATCTTGAGGGGTCTCTCGCGATAAGTCATCTTGGTTCAGGTCGATGGAGAGGTGGTCGATGTTTTTGAAAACATCAGGCTGGTCAGGAACTTCAAGACACTTCCGGAGCAAGGAAATGTGGAAGACATCATGATAATCTCCTAACTCCGGTGGCAATTCCAGCTGATAGGATACTTCTCCTCGACGAGCGATGATCTTGAAGGGTCCAATATACCTTGGCGCTAACTTTCCTTTGACATGGAAACGCTGCATTCCTTTGAGGGGTGTCACTCGGAGATAACATAATCTCCGACTGAAAGTGAGGTCACGGCGCTTGGTGTCAGCGTAACTCTTCTGACGGGATTGGGCAGTTTTGAGGCGTTCACGAATAAGCTGAACTTGCTCTTCAGCTTCACGGAGGGTATCTGGTCCGAACAATTTGCTTCTCCGGTATCAGACCAATTCAGGGGTGTACGACACTTCTTGCCGTAAAGGGCTTCAAAAGGGGCCATTTGCAGACTGGACTGATAACTATTGTTGTATGAGAACTCTGCAAACGGAAGACAATCTTCCCACTTGGAACCATAGGATAGAACACATGCGCGAAGCATGTCCTCCAATATCTGGTTCACTCTCAGTTTGGCCATCGGTCTGGGGATGATAAGCTGTGCTAAATGCTAACTTGGTTCCGAGGGCTTCATGAAGGGATTTCCAGAATCTTGAGGTGAATTGCGTACCTCTATCAGATACAATCTTCTTAGGCACACCATGCAGGCTTACTATTCTGGAAATATACAAGTCTGCTAACTGAGCTCCGGTATGGTGGTCTTGACAGGTATAAAATGAGCAACCTTGGTCAATCGATCAACGATGACCCAGATTGAATCATGGCCTCGGTTGGATCTTGGAAGTCCGGTAATAAAATCCATTCCAATCTCATCCCACTTCCACTCGGGAATTTTCAAAGGTTGAAGCAATCCAGCGGGCCGCTGATGTTCAGCCTTGACTCGCTGACAGATGTCACACTTGGCTACAAAAGAACCAATCTCTCGCTTCATTCCATGCCACCAAAATCTTTCTCGAAGGTCTTGGTACATCTTGGTTCCGCCGGGGTGGATTGAATAAGGGG
>CAMZMU010000057.1:8686748-8807685 GCA_947311845.1 Poa pratensis
GGGGCAACGACATACCACAGAACACCACAGACGTACCAGATTAATCAAGAGCTAGATCTTTGAAAGACTAGAGTCAGTTCATATCGATTTGTGAACCTTAGGATTGACTCCAACGGGGCGACCAAACGGACGCGCGTTTGGTCCACGTTTTGTCCGTTTGGGTCGGCGAACGGACGCGCGTCCGTCCCTTTCTGGGCAGTGCGCCAACGGGCCGACGCATCGAGTCCGTCCGGCCAGGGTTTTTGATCATTTGATCATTTTTATCAATCTATACAAAACAAGTATATAGGAAACAAAATAAACCATACAATCCAAATAATACAATCCAAATGGTTCATCAAATAGTTATTACAATCCAAATAATTCAGCAAATAATACAAATTGTTTCACAAAAACAACTTGTTTCATGCATAGTCTTACAAACCAAATAAAAATAAGACCAATTGTTCATCAAATGGAACTACTGGTTAACGTAGTGCTGCCAGACATGCTCCACCAAATCATTTGGAGCTGGTTATGAGACAACTTCTCACGAATGTCACGGTGAAAGTCGAGCAACTGATCAAATATGGACGGTCCCTGGGCTCAACCAACTGACCCTGAAACTGCCAAGCCTGATCATGCATACCCTGTCGCGTTCGTCCTCACGATTATGTTGTGCATGATCACACAAGCTGTCATCACCTCCCAGAGTTGGTCCTTGTCCATGTCCTAGCAGGGTGGCGAACAATAGCCCACCGTGACTGGAGGCCCGAATGCACGCTCCACATCCTTTCTAGCACTCTCTTTGATGCCACGGCCTCAAGCACGGCCGTGCACGCCCCAACATGGCCCTTGTCTGCCCCTGTCAAGCAAATGGGCAGTTCCTCCATTCCCAGTGCATACAATCTATGCTGCCATGCATCTCAGGGAACCCTCTGGCCTCGTGATGGCCAAGAGCCGGGTCATGTCGGCGCATTGGGCTCCCTCAAGTACTCGGGGCCGAACACCTGCACCACGGCCTTGCAAAACTTGTACATTGCTTCTAGGCACGTGGACTCGCTCAGCGCACGTACTCGTCCACAAGATCACCGGACAATTCATATGCAAGCATGCGAACGGCGGCGGTGCACTTCTGGTATGATGAGAACCGAGGGCACCACATGCATCTGGCTTGCGTATGAAATAGTCATCAAAATGCATCACCCCAACGGATACGGTTTTGAACAAAGATCTTCTCATCCGGAAATGGCGCGGAAATCTTGGGAGGTTCGTGGGTCTGTGGGGACGAAAGTAGTCCCACCAGAGCTGGAGTTGCCCAGCTCTCCGGTTCCGGTCCAATGCAGGAGAACGGCCAGGCAACGAGCTCGGAACACCGGCCGCATCCTTCAATGTACTTCATTGACGACGAGGGTGGCAACCAGGCCGTCACTCTCATCGTCTGGGAATCATCCGATGATGTCACGCACATGATGTAGTTCTGTAGTACCATTCATCAGAGCTATCCATGGCCGAGTTCGTACTGTGTTGGGTGCCGGGGCTGACGGACCGAACACCTTGTGGGCGGCGTTGGTGTCCCGGGCGCTCGAGAGATGTGGCCGCAAGATTCACGGCCGTGACGGGGAGGAAGCAGCTCCGGTGACGGCGGGGAAGAGGAACAGGTGATGGCGTCCCCGGAATGGCCTGCGGTGCAAATCTAGGGTGCGAAGCGGGGGGTGGCGGCGGGAGGGGCGAGAGAGGCGGAGGAGATTGACGTGGAGAATGGTATGACGTGCGGGCCAGGGGCGGTCTAGGGCAGGACAAATAGAGCTCCGCTCGCAGTCGCGCCCGACGCATCGGGGCTCAAATTTGGGCCAAGAATGGGTCGCGGCGGACAAAAAAACGGACCGCGCGCCCTGTTGGGCCGTGTTTTGGCTCACACGGACAGGAACGGAGGCGCGCGGACTCGATGCGTCGCCCCGTTGGAGTCATCCTTATGATGTGTTTGTGCTGTTGTCTTGTACGATGGATTTCGTTTTGGTTATTCTATCCATACTCTTCGTGTGTTTTAACTCGAATTACTTCCCCTCTCAAAAATTTTAAGCGTTCAGGTTGGTGTGTGTAACGGTAGTTTTTGTTTCCCCTTTTCTGGTTCCTGGCTTGATAAGAGGACGGCACTGGCAAGTTGAAACCTCATGAAATGCCAAATTCGAAACAGCCACACAAATGCTTGGTGCAGGCCTAATCAATTCTGACTTCCGAGAGGTGGAAGATTGGCACCCTCCACAGCAAGGTCTATTTGCTACTCCATTTTGAAGTTTGAAGCTGAACGGATTCTCTAAGCAGAGAATCATAACTAGCTATGCATCTTAGATTAGGTCGCAGCTGGTGATGTTCGACGTAGAGTAAGATTAATTCGGATAGTCGTGTTAGCTCATGTTGAAGTAGATTAGTAGTAATTTACTCCATTTTTGACGTAGTGGGGATTACGCTAGTGGTGACCCTCCCAGTTATAAAAAAAAACCTTTGGTGCCCGTTTCCCCGACAGATAATAGAAAAATCGTCTGATGGGCCCAGGAGATACTCGCTCCGGGGCATTCGGCCCATCTGAGGCGAGGCGATCAAACCTACACTCTCTCTTGTTGCCTAGTAGTACAAAACGACAAAACGGAGCGCAGCCTCCACCAACTGCTCTCCCCCCTTCACACTCCTGAAAACCCTGTCCTTTCGTCTCTCCCGGGCGCGGCCGGCGACCATGGCAGCCACCATGGACAGCATCATGAAGGCCATCTTCTCCTGCATCCCCGCTGCGCCATCCTCCGCTTCCGACGGTCGCCTCTCCGCCGACTTCTCCTGCCACTTCCCCGGCGGCGGCGGCGAGGACCGCATCAGCCGCCTCCCCGACACGGTGCTCTCCGAAATCGTCTCCCGCCTCCCCGTCAAGGATGCCGCGCGCACGTCCGCGATCTCCCCGCGCTGGCGTCGCCTACGGTCATCCACGCCCCTCGTCCTCGAGGACATCGACATCTTCCACGACTACGACGACGGCGATGACGACGACAGCGACGGCATCAGCATCCGCCAAATCGACTGGCGCGGCCTCACGAACACCGTCTCCGCATCTTCTCTGGACACCAGGGACCCTTCCGCTGCGTCCACCTCACTACGCTCTGCAACTACGCGGCCGCCGCGACGGCAGCGCGCTCGTGCGCTGGCTCCACCTCTTCGCCGCCAAGGCCGTCGAGGAGCTCGTCCTCGTCAAGTTCCCCAACTGGCCCTTCGAGGACACCCTCCCCGCCGAGGTCCTCCGCGTCGCCTCCCTCCGCCGCCTCTATCTCGGCCTCTGGGGCAAGTTCCCGGACACAGACCACCTCTCTCGCGGCGCACACGTCTTCCCGCACCTCCTCGAACTAGGCTTCTGCCGCACCGACATCAAGGCCAAGGATCTCGAGCGCCTACTCCAGTGCAGCCCTCTGCTGGAGAAGCTCGCGCTCATCCTGAATTACGACATGCCGCGCAACGTCCGTGTCCGCAGCCGCAGCCTCCACTGTGTGCTCTTCTGGATGTCCATCGCGGAGAGTCTCGAGATTGTCGTCACCCCGCATCTCGAGCGCCTCATCCTGTGGAACGACTGCCCTGGTGCCCGCTTCGACAAGGGCTTCCGCACCACGGTCAAGATTGGCCACGTGCCGGGGCTCAAGGTGCTCGGCTACTTGGAGCCAAGCCTCCATGTGCTCCAGATCGGCAAGACCGTCATCGAGGTATAGCCAGCTTTAATTTCTTCAGTGGACTTGCTATGTTTATTCCTACTCCATAGATCCATGCCAATATGCCATTAGGATTGATGTTGAATTGCACACCATCTGTAGCTCGGGACAAAGGCAAGCCAAACCACCACCGTTCCGAGTGTTGAGATCCTGGCCTTAAGGGTGCGATTTGGAATGCCCAGGGAGACCAAGTTGCTGCCCACCTTCCTGAAATGCTTTCCCAATGTTGAGACATTGCATGTCATGGTGAGATTCCATTCAAAATCTCCTCATTTAGCATTTTACACCGTCTCTACTCTAGGCTTCAGTATCTGATGATTGTGTCCCGCACGGTCCGTGGTTGATCGAACTTGTTAAATGCTGATTGTGCAGTCTGCTGAAGCTGATGAGCCCACTGGCAAGCTGAATTTCAAGTTCTGGCAGGATGTTGCCCCATCAAATGCCTGCAGTCACACATCAAGAAGGTGGTGTTCAAGGACTTCCATGGGTACCGCAGCGAGCTCGCATTCCTCAGGTTCATCATGGAGAGAGCACAGCTGCTGCAGAAGATGGTTGTCGTGTTAGCAGATGCTTCAAAGGAAGAGGTGGCCGCCAAGCTGAAACCTCTGGCTTGCAGCACCAAGCGTGCAACCACCGACCGAAATTCATGATCTTGGTGCGCAAGGGGGGCAGTGCGTGGAGCTTCCGCGTAGCATCCGATCTATCCAAGAGCGATCCTTTTGATTGTTGAAGCTGATCAAGGCGCTAGCTATAGCTGATATGTTCTGGTCATGATACCCAGCATTGCCATGTTTTTTCCTAAACTAGCCATAGACTACCATTGTTCGCGTATTATCTATCGGCAAGGCACTTATTTAGACTACGAATTCTTGGCTTATGTTTTGTCTAGACGAAGAGTTTCCTGGTCCAGCAAGGAGATAGCAGAGTATCGAAACAGTACGATTATCTAAAGAAGCAAGTCAGCTAGATGGTCAGTAGTTTATGCGATGTCTGATGCTACTAAATTGTCCTTAACTGGCGATTTTCCAACATTGCGCATTTCATGTGACTTTTGTGCTTGGTGCTGCTATTTTCTCGTGAGTTCATTTCTTTTTTATGCCTTGCTTCTAGTGTTATCGGTTGAAATATAGTACTTCCTGGTGCTGGTTTGTACAAACGGATACTATACTGTTGATCCATTTATGCACAAAACTCTCTTCTATTGGTGATCCGGCAATGCCCAGAACTTCTTGTTGAAGCATACGTATCGTCCATGTGAGTTTTCAGTTTGCGATTGTGCGAGGTTTGGTATTGCTGGCGTTTTGGTGCGTGTGCTCACCGAGACGAAGTCCGATCATAATCAGTGAAGACATGGTAGTATGTTGGTGTTGCTACTGAAATGTTGAGCTGATGGCACAAACTAGTTTGCTGTTTGTTAATTGCAATCATGAATCCTGTCAATTGCTTCCAGTTTTGGAAGTCAAAGGTTACAGAATGGTATTGAAAGCTTTGTAGTCCTCGTATCAGACTCTAGTAACAGTTCGTTGCTAGTTCCTCTTGTGTAATTGACACTTGAATGTTGCTGGCATTCACCCTTCCGCTCCTTATTTGGATCATGTGCATTTTAGCCTTCATTCTATTTCTAGTTCTTTTGTTGCCAAAATCCGACACAGGCGATTGATTTGAGGTGACAGTGCAAATGGATTCACCCTTTTGGTTGCTGCTTCTTGATCACTCACACAATTGCCTGATTTGGTTGTGATTAGCTGTAGTAAAGGAGGGTTTAGCTCTTGGTCACCCACAAGTCAGGCCGCAGTCACATTTCAAGACAAGAAGTTGTAGCTTTGGCAAACCCTACAGCAAACTGAATAGCGCCGCCGCCTCCTCCATCCCATCACCGCCAGTGATGCCAGGACCAGGAGCTCCTCCTCCAAGCCCAAGCCGCCGCTCCTCTTCCGGCGCCAGGCCGGGGAGCGTGACCGCCCAAGAAATGGTGTCCGCTCTCCTCCCGTGCCTCCCCGACCCTCCTTTCTCCGCCGCCTGCGGGACCCTCTCCGCCGCCGGCGGCGGCGGCCGGGAGGACCGCATCAGCCACCTACCGAAAGCGCTTCGCTCCAACATCATCTCCCGCCTCCCGGCCAAGGATGCCGCCCGCACCACCACGCTCTCCATGCGCTGGCGCCGCCTCTGGGCCTCCACGCCTCTCGTCCTCGACGACGCCGACCTCGTCATCTTCCCCGGCAACGACGATTGCCTCCACCGTGGCGGCCCACCAAGAATCGACTGGGCCGCCGTCTTCACCGCCGTCGACCGCATCATCACCTCCCACCCGGGCCCCTTCCGCTGCGTCCACCTCATCGCCTGCTACATGGCTCCGCACCAGGGCGCGCTCTCCCGCTGGCTCCGCCTCCTCGCCGCCAAGCGGGTGGAGGACCTCGTCTTTGTCAGCAGGCCGTTCCCCGTCCACCTGCACCTCCCCGCCGACGTCCTACGCATCTCATCCCTCCGCCGCCTCTACCTCGGATTCTGGCATTTGGATCTCTTGCAGGGTACCGCCGGCCTGTCTCGCGGCCCCGGGGTCTTCCCCCACCTCCGGGAGATCGGTCTCTGCCACAACCGCATCAGCGCCAAGGAGATCGACCACTTAATCCGGTGCAGCCCCGTGCTCGAGAAGCTCGCGATTATCCTCAACTACCACGATGACCCTGACGTCAGCGTCCGCAGCCGCAGCCTTCGCTGCGTGGTCTTGTGGATGTCATTGGCAGGCGAGCTAGCCATGGTGGCAACCCCGCGTCTGGAGCGTCTCATCCTCTGGCAGACGATCCCGGGTGTGCCTTGCAGCTTCTTCCAGACCAAGATCAAGATTGACGACGCCCCCGAGCTGCGCGTCCTCGGCTACTTGGAGCCAAGCATCCACGTGCTCGAGATCGGCAACACCGTCATACAGGTCTCCTAGTGCTCCTTCTCAGTTGCTTTGATTCTTTTTCACCAAACAGTTATAGCATGCCTCACAGATATGTGTCCCATTTAATTGTTCATGCCAAGTATGATTTTCGCGTTAAATTCTTAATTGTACTGCAGGCTGGAACAAGGATGACCCCGGCTAACATGGTTCCAAGTGTCAAAATCTTGGCCTTGAAAGTGCCATTTGGAATCCGCAAGGAGGCCAAGATGCTCCCGACCTTCCTGAGATGCTTTCCCGGTGTCGAGACATTGCACGTCATGGTAAGAAATAAACATACTCTATTAGACTCCCCCATCTAAACATCATGTTTTTTTTTACACTCCCATCTAAACATCATGTTAATGATCTAGATCAACACATTGTCTTTCTCAAGAAAAAAAGATCAACACATTGTCCATGTCCTCATCCAATTTGTTTTGTGATCCATAGATATTTTTTCGTATTATGTAAAGCCGCCTCCAATCATGTTGCACGTTCATGCTACAGATCCATTTTTCATGCTCAAAATATGATGACCATGCTTTCGATCTGGCTCTTTATCATGCCCCAACAATTCTGTACGCTTGTACATGAGCATGCCTTGTTTTTTTGGTCAGTCAACTAGAACGTAGAACAAATATGCAACATATATTATCTGATTTGATACTGCAAAGATAATCCAGATAGTTGCGTAAAATGTTGAAAAAATGCATAATACTTTTGGTAGTCATCCGAAATATCAAACGTTCTTCTTTTCCATGGAAGTAAAAAAAAATTACTTGTACAACTTTGCTGATGGGGAATGCTCTTGTTCATGCTTCTGGAGCAATAATGTTAGCAGTATTTCTTTAGGAACAAAATCACTAGGATCTTAATCTCATTAGAATACCAACTTTTGGTCAGAACTTGTGTACCTGATATGGCCATCATGGCCGTTGGAGGTGAAATCGAGGACCCCTGCCTGCTCAATGCTGGTGGGGTGAAAGGATTGGACAAGAAGGTGAGGTAGGGGGCGCCGCTGCCCGCTGACACTACCCTCCTGGTGGCCGGTGGTGGAGACGGCCTTCTACTGCCTTACCACCTCTGTAGGATCGGTTGTTAGCGTTTAGGTGATTATTCCAATGTGTTGAAGTTAGCAACATAATGGGTGTTCCACACCTTAACCTTAAATAGGTGGTGCTAGGCAGTAGGGACCGAAACTGTAGTTGGGTTTTGGTGTCCCCGACCATGGCAAGACGTAGGAGTCAATTCAACCTCTTTTTACCTCGGTTTGTTATAACCTTAGATCAATTCCAGCAATAAACCAGATATTTGCTTGTTCATGTTATACAAAAAAAAAACTTCGTTGACGGTGAGAAAAAAATGCTTGTTTATGCAAAAAAAAAGAACTTAAGAAATGTTCATAAAAAATGTTTGTTTACTGATTTATGCTTGTGGAACATGGTGATGGTGTATATGCAAAATGCTTGTTCATGCCTTTGCATGATGTTGTGATTAAGTGTTGTTGGAGAAAAATGCGTAGACTATTTCGATTATACAATGAATCTTGTGAGAAATTTATCTATGGATGTATGCTATTTTTTAAGAAGGCCCATAATATCTTTCTACTCCAGCTGAATGTTCATGAAAAAATGTCCATGTATTTAAGCTATTTGCTTTTGGAGAAAATGTGTAATAAAAGCTGATGGAATATAGAATGGTCGTTTTTTAGTAAGAAATAATTGTCCAATTGTTTTGTTAAACAAATTAAAGTAAATATTATCTTCTTTTGTGTTGAAAAATGTTTAAGTTTTCCCTGAAACTGTTTAGTTTACTCAAAACTTATTACTAAAATAGATTACTGAAAAATGGTAGAGAATTTCAACTTTATATGTTCAAATTTCGAAATATGTAGATAGAGAGGTGTGATGGAAAGATATAATTGGGTTGGAGAATATAATGAGTACAAGATTTGGGGCTGTTGTGCAAATAGGCTGGGACTGCATGATGAGAAAGTTAGGAGAGGTGGGGTGTATGTTGTGAGAATATAGCACAAATCTCCAATAAATTGACATCCAAAATAGATTGAAGATCCCAACATACGAGGGGGGATACATTTTTTCTCCTAATTCGCACTGGCATCATCTTTTGTTGTTGCAATTATGTACACTGACAGACAGTACACTGATATTTCAGTCTGATGAAGCTGATGAGCCCTCTGGCAAGTGCAATCTCAAGTTCTGGCAGGAGGTAGCCCCATCGATTGCCTGGAAGCACGCATCAAGAAGGTGGTGTTCAGCCAGTTCCGAGGGAAGCGCCAGGAGCTTGCGTTCCTAAGATTTGTCCTCGAGAGAGCACAAATACTGGAGAAGCTGGTGGTCGTGTTGGCCAACGGAGACACTGCCTCGGAGGATGACGAGACATGCACCAAGCTGAAAGCCTTGACCATGGCAAAACGGGCCAGCGAGTGCCCTCCGACGGTGGTGATCGTCGCGCGCGAGGGAGGCAACGCCTGGTGCTTCCACAGAGCATCTGATCTTTCAGCGAGTGACCCCTTTGATGGCTGAACCTAGAGGCCAGTTTCATGTTTGAGTATCCACATGAGTAACATTGATAGTCTGGCTCTTTCGGATCCTTGCATGTACAGGCTAAAAGCTACGACAAGTATGAGCAGAGTTCTGGCTGGTACAGTTAAGATTTTCCAGGACTGACTGGAACCTAGCATCTCACCATCTATATGACAGATTTTGCACCTGATGTGATTTGTATTCAAAATTTGTGCACGTGTTCTCAGACTATGTTGACACATATGGCTGGACACAGGTGAGAGTTCCAATGGTGTACATGCTAGCATCCTAATTCTCAACATCGGTAGAAGTTGAAATGGATGTTATTGAACATATGAGGTTATCTAGCTGTTTAATGCTATATTGCAAAAGAATTTAAGATGCCATTTTGTCTGCGGCCCTCATCCATGAGAGGTTGAGGTAGCCATTAATTAATATCGAACAGTTCCGTTTGTGATCTAAATGGTCATGTGTTTCAGTATATATGTTTACGAATTCTTGACTTATGTTTTGTCTAGACGAAGAGTTGCACATGCATCGGTAAAAATGTTTAATTCTTGGCTTATGTTTTTGAGTACTAGTGCATTTTTTTTTCAAAATATCCGTTAGCATCTACACCGGTGCTTCCAATAGCCCTACTTATTGGGTGCGCCGGCACGAAATCGCACTCCACCGTCGCTTCCAATAGCTCAAAAGTTGTTAGACGGGACCAAATCGTCTAGCAAGCCCCGCATCGTGCCCTGTTTCTAGGAAGGCAACCGGGAGCGTCGGCAAACTGCGGCAACGCTGCCATGTTGGATACTGACGGGCGGGAAAGACGTGTCAGCGACACAACGACGGTCAGTGCAATTTATTGCGGATGGTGGGTGGTTTCCTCTGACGCGGGGATGCGTCGTGACTTGTCTTCCCGACGCGCGTTGCCGGAGTGACGTGGGGATAAAACCCGGGTACCCAAAGACTCACAGAAGATCCCGAGTGAAACGCAAATTCAGGTGCCCGGCCGCCACCAGCTGTCCGGCTAGGCCAAGCCCGTCTGCCCCGAGCGCAGCCGGACTCCGCCTAGCCAGACGAGGCGCAGCCGAGCGGCACGGGCAAGAGGAACTGCAGATTCGTCATCAACACAGTTCCCGGACAAACAGATAACGACAAGCATCGCCCGCCTTATGCGACCAAGGTCAACGGTTAGCAGCCAGATTCGGTTGCTCGCCAGCCGGACGACCGGCTGCCGCGCTCCACGACGAGCGGAAAACAAGGACCATGTCGGGCGACGCCGGGGCCATGATCGGCTAAGCCCTCCACGTCGCCTAGGCATGGGCCAAAGCGAGGCCTAGCCCTACGTGTCCCACAGTGTCTAGCAGCCTCGACAGGCGGGAGACACGGAGCGCTGCCCCGCGCCCGGCAAGATCCTAGGCGCCGCCTGCCCGGTCGGCTGGGTCCGGCACCGCAGCCGGTCAGCCCTCCACGACGACAGGCCTACCCGACATCTCCTACGCAACTATGGAGTTCGACTGTGCGAAGCGTAGCGCACTGTGCCGCGGACATTCGGCGTCACGGAGAAACACCCCTGTGGCCGACACCGGCCGGCTGGCGCGGGCCAGCCGGCCCCGCCTGTAAGCCAGACAGCCAGGCCTGGCTGGTGCCCAAGTACAAGGGGTCGGTCGCCTCATTCTTCTTCCTCCCACACCCGAACCATGGAACACTCGAACAGCTCAAGGAGCAACTCTGTACCGTGTACACCATGATAGAGAGATCGAGCAGGAGTAGGGGTGTTACCTCCTCCGGGAGGGCTCCGAACCTGGGTACTTCCCGTGTCCGCGCTCCGGCGCAATTCCTGCGGGTGCCGCTGTTGCAGAACGCTGCCCCCATCCGATCTTAGCCACCCCGTGGCATATGTCGTGTTCCACACCACGTCATTTGGCGCCCACCGTGGGGCAGATGGCAGCAGCCGGAGTCACATTCCGCAGGGATCCCGCAGCCGTCTCGGCGAGCGAGTCGCCTCCGGCCTCGTCTCGACGTTCTGCTCCATCGACTTCGTCAACGACAACGCGAACTGTTTCGCCGGCTCCGCCTTCCCCGAGGATGGCACTGTCCTGCACTTCGGCGAGCACCGCGTCTACATCGCCCTCGCGCCCGCCTACCCCGCCAACATCCAGCGCTGCATCGACCGCTTCCCCGAGGAGACGCCGGCTGCGAGAGCAGCACGAGACCCGCGTTTACGCGGAAGTTATGGTGTCCGACGTCGCGAGCACCCAGCAGCACGCCCCCGTCGACTCCGTCCAGGCTATGCTCCAGGGCCTGGTCACGCCCATCGCCGCCAACGCGGATCCCGCGCAGGCCGCCATCATCCTCGAGCAAGCACGCCAGCGCCTCCTCAGCAGCGCGCACGGCGTCGCAGCCACGCATCGCCGCATGGAAGCGCAGGTCCGCGAGTACAACTTCGCCCACGGCTTCACCCCCATCGCCGTCGAGTCCAACCCGCAGGGAAACGTCAGGCGCAACCTCGCCAACGAGATGGCAGGAGGACCGGCTGCCGACGCCGAGCCGGCTGGACCAGCCGGAGCACCGCCTACTCGTCGACCCGTCTACAGCTCCCCGCAGAACTGCCCAACCTGGAGGGGCACGAGCTACGCGCGCAGCAACAGCGCGTCCAGGACCTCCTCGACACCGCCGACCACCAGTTTCGCCAGAACCAGGCCGCGTCCGCGATGAACTCGCCGTCCCTCCCACCGCCCCCACCTGGAGCCCCTCCACCCGGCGCAACTCGAGGTGACCGCCAGGCGTCGTCGCCACAAGCCCCCCAGCCGGGTGGAAATCGTGCACGCAGCATCAACTCCAGACCAAGTCGCTTCAACGCGCCGGCTGCCGGTGGCGGCCAGAACTACAACGCGTCGGCTGCCGGCGAAGGCCAGTACAACTACCCCGACCCGCCGACTGCCCGCAGGGGAAGCGTCCACGACCGGCTGGGAGATCTAGGCCCGACGTTCGGCCTCGACGCCCGTGACCTCCTCGACGCCCTGGAGAAATCCCGCCGGCTCGAAGAAGAGGAGGGCGAGATCCACCGGTGCTTCGGACCTCGCATCGCAAGAGAGCCTTTCCCGCGGAACTTCTCCCTCGCGCGCGACACACCCAAGTACAACGGAAGCACGAAGCCAGAGGACTGGCTATCCGACTACGTCACCGCCGTCTCCATCGCAGGCGGCAACAAGCGCGTAGCGGTGCGCTACGTGACACTCATGCTGAAGGACTCAGCTCGCACATGGCTCAACAGCCTGCCGGATGGATCGATCAACTGCTGGCTGGACTTCCAGCAGGTCTTCGTCAGGAACTTCTCCAGCACCTACAAGCGCCCGGCTCGCCCTCGCCAGCTAGCCAGCTGCACCCAGGGCAAACCAAGTCCGCCGCGTCTATCTGACGAAATGGTCAACCCTGCGCAACACCTGCGAGGGAGTCCACGACATCCAGGCGGTCGGCTTCTTCATCAACGGCTGCCGGGAGGGCACGATGCTCAAGCACTCGCTGCTCCTAGACGAGCCAAAGTCCATGGCGGAGCTCATGACCATAGGACAAGTACGCCACAGCCGACTCCGCCATGAGAATCCCAATGCAGGTAGATGGAGCCGGTAGACCACAAGAAAAGCCGGCTGCGAGAGAGACAGCGGCCCCAGCAACGACAACCGAGGCAACCGCGACATCCGGGACAATGGAGGCAACCGACAACCGCGACCGCCGACGATCGAGATCGAGACAGCCGGAAGAGAAGCGGCGCGCCAGACGGGCGGTACGAGAACCGTGCCGTCAACGCAACCGAAGCCGGCCAACCGGCTGGCGACGACGGTGGGAACCGGAACCCCCGCCAGTGGAACAAGCCAGAAGGGCGATACGAGGACGCCAGTGGGCGAAGCCAGCATACCTGTTCGAGGACATGATGAACGGCCCGTGCCGATACCACAGCGTCACCGGGAAGCTAGCCAGCCACACGACGCGCGCTGCAGCTGGACTCTCCGTCAGCGCGGAGAGGGTCCGCCCCACCAGCACCCGGCCCACCCCCTCCCCAAGGCGGCATCAACATAGGCAACAACCAGCGCAATGAGCGCCCAAGACAGCCGGCTGCCGCAGCCGGCACATCTCGCGACATGTACCCCAACAAGGACGCGCGCACGTCATCTCCATCATCGAGCGCAACGACAAGCGCAGCCAGTGGCTGCGCGTCGCAGAGGTGAACGCAGTCGTCCCCGCGTCCAGCAGCTGATGGACTGGGCAAACCAGCCCATCTCCTTCGGCCCGGCGACCACCCGGACATCATGCCAAATCCCGGGGGCTACAGCTTGCTCCTGGACCCCACCTTCGTCACCGAGCAAGATTCGCCGTCACCTTCTCCCGAGTGCTCATCGACGGAGGAAGCAGCATCAACATCCTGTACAAGGACACCGCCGACAAGCTGGGGATAACCGAGGCCCGGATGAATCGCAGTCGGACGATCTTCCACGGCATCGTGCCGGGGCAGTCCTGCACACCAATCGGCACCGTCCGGCTGGACGTCGTCTTCGGAGACAAGAAAATTTTTCGCCGTGAAAGCATCTGTTTCGAGGTGGTGAACCACCGCAGCCCCTACCACGCCATCCTGGGCCGCCCGGCTCTCGCTCAATTCATGGCCGTACCCCACTACGGCTACCTGAAGATGAAGCTCCGGGCCCGAGCGGCATCATCACCGTAGCCGGCGACTTCAAGCGCTCCATGGCATGCGCCTCGGCCGGCTCGAAGCTCGCCGAGTCGCTGGTAGCGGCTGAAGAGTTCAAAGAGATCAGGCGCGCCGTAGCGGCCGAGCACCCGGAAGTACCGGCTGCAAAGAAGCAGTCGGGCGAGACGCAGTTCAAGCCAAGAAAGACAGCAAGCAGGTTCCGCTTGACGCAAGCAAGCCGGACGGGAAGTTCCTCACCATCGGCAACACCCTCAGCGACAAATAGGAAGGCGAGCTCATCGAATTCCTCCGTGAGAATCGGGACATCTTCGCATGGTCTCCAAAAGACATGCCAGGTGTACCGACGGAGTTCGCTGAGCACTCTTTACACGTCAAGCCGGATGCTAGACCGGTGAAGCAACCTCTCCGCCGCTCAGAGAGGAGAAGAGAGAGCAACGGAGAAGAAATCGCCCGGCTACTCGACGCGGGCTTCATCATGGAAGTGTACCACCCGGACTGGCTGGCCAACCCAGTCCTGGTGATGAAGAAAAACAACACCTGGCGCATGTGCATCGACTACACCAGCCTCAACAAAGTGTGCCCCAAGGATCCCTTCGCCTTGCCACGCATCGACCAAGTCATAGACTCCACCGCCGGCTGCGACTACCTGTCCTTCCTGGACGCGTATTCCGGCTACAACCAGATCAAGCTCCACCGGATGACCACCTGAAGACCGCATTCATCACGCCCTTCGGAGCATTCTGCTACACGGTCATGTGTTTGGCCTGAAAAACGCCGGCGCCACTTACCAGAGGTGCATGCAGAAGTGTTAGGCGACCAGATCGGGCGCAACGCCCACGCCTACGTCGACGACATCGTCATCAAGACCAAAGAGCGCCGCACCCTCATCGACGACCTGAGAGAAACCTTCGCCAACTTGCGCCGGTTCCAGATGAAGCTGAACCCAACCAAGTGCGTCTTCGGAGTACCGGCTGGCCAGCTACTCGGTTTCCTCGTCTCCGCGCGAGGGATCGAGGCCAACCCAGACAAGATCGCCGCCATCGAGGGCATGGAGCGGCCAACCGGCCTAAAAGACATCCAGAAGTTCGCCGGCTGCCTGGCCTCGCTGAGCCGGTTCGTCAGCCGGCTGGGCGAAAAGGCCCTGCCCCTGTACCACCTGTTGAAGAAAACCGGCAAATTCGTCTGGACGGACGAAGCAGACGCGGCCTTCGCCGAGCTCAAGAGGGCACTGTCCGAGGCACCGGTCCTGGCGCCGCCTGCTCCAAAGGAGCCCATGCTCATGTACATCGCCGCCACCAACCGGTGCGTCAGCATCGTCCTAGTGGTGGAGCGCCAAGAGGAAGGCAAGGAGCACCCGGTCCAGCGGCCGGTCTACTACGTGAGCGAGGTCCTCTCGCAGTCGAAGCAGAACTACCCCCACTACCAGAAGCTCGTGTACGGCGTGCACATGGCGGAGAAGAAGCTGCGCCACTACTTCCAAGAGCACGTCATCACCGTGGTGAGCACGGCTCCACTCAGAGACATCATCGGCAACAAAGACGCAACCGGCCGAGTCGCCAAGTGGGCAGTCGACTTGGCCCCGCACACGGTCCTGTACCAGCCAAGAGTATCCATCAAGTCCCAGCTCATCGCGATTTCATCGTCGACTGGGCGGAAACACAGTACCTGCCGCCTGTGCCCGACTCCGCGCACTGGCGGATGCACTTCGACGGCTCCAAGATGTACGAAGGCCTGGGAGCCGGAATCGTCCTCACCGCGCCCAAGGGCAACCGGCTGGAGTACGCCGTGCAGATCCACTTCAAAGCCTCCAACAACGTCGCCGAGTACGAGGCCCTCGTCCACGGCCTCAAGCTCGCCAAGGCAATGAGCATCCAGCGCATCCTGTGCTTCGGCGATTCGGACCTAGTGATCCAGCAAACTTCAGGAAATTGGGACGCCAAGGACGCCAACATGGCCTCCTACCGGTTCTTCGTGCAGCAGCTCTGCGCATCTTTCGAGGGGTGCGAATTCCACCACGTGCCCAGAGCCAACAACGAACGGCTGACATGCTCGCCAAGCTGGCAGCACCCGGCGTCTCCCTCGAGCACGTCTACAAGCCATCCATCACACCGTCACCCGACTCGGAATCCATCGTCATCCGGGGCTGCAGGCCCGCCAGCCGGACAAGCAAACCCGGGGGCTGCAGGCCACCAGCCGGACAAGCAAACTCGGGGGCTGCCCCCACCACGTCATTTGGACCCACCGGCTACGAGGCGCCAGCCGCACCCGTCCCCGAGCTCATCGACAAGACCAGCGCAAACCCGGGGGCTGCTCCGACACACCCGGGGGCTACGCAGCCGGATCCAAAAGCCGCCAGCTGGCGCTAGCCGGCGTCTTCACCATCCACGAAGTTCCCTCATGGGCGCAACCATTCCTCGACTTCCTCATGCACGGCACACTCCCAGAGGAGGAGGTGCAAGCACGACAAGTTCTGCGACGCTCCAAGGCGTACACCATCATCAACAGCGAGCTCTACAAGCGCAGCGTGACATGCGTTTTTTAGCGGTGCGTCGAGCCGGCAGGGGGCGCCGCCTGCTGGAGGACATCCACAAGGGCGAATGCGGGCACCACGCCGCGTCCAGGTCAATCGCAGCGAAAGCTTTGCGCTACGGGTTCTACTGGCCGTCTGCTCTAGCTAACGCCGAGCAGATGGTCCGCGCCTGCACCGGCTGCCAGCGCTTCAGCAAGCAGAAACACACGCGGCTGCAGCTCTGCAAACCATCCCCATCACCTGGCCATTCGCCGTCTGGGGGCTCGACATGGTCGGTCCCTTCAAGACGGCGTGAAGCGGCATGACTCACCTCCTCGTAGCGGTGGACAAGTTCACCAAGTGGATCGAGGCCAAGCCAGTCAAGAAGTGGGACGGCCAGACGGTCATCACCTTTTCCAAGACATCATCTACCGCTACGGCTACCCGCACAGCATCATCACCGACAACGGCACGAACTTCGCCAAGGGCGTCTTCAAGCTTTTCTGCCGCGAGAAGCGAATCCGGCTGGACCTCGCCTCGGTGCTCATCCCCAGTCAAACGGCCAAGTCGAGAAAGCAAACGGCCTAGTCCTAGCCGGAATCCGGCCCCGGCTGGTCGACCCACTCGAGTGAGCACCCGGATGCTGGATAGAAGAGCTCCCGCATGTACTCTGGAGCCTCAGGACCACCCCAACCACTCGACGAACTACACGCCCTTCTTCCTCGTCTATGGCGCGGAAGCAGTCCTGCCGGCTGACATCGAGTTCGACTCCCCTCGAGCCATCCTCTACACCGAGAAAGAAGCCAAGCGGGCAAACGAAGACGGCGTGGACCTCCTCGAGAGGCGCGAGAACTGGCCTGTCCAGATCGGCCATATACCAGCAGAATCTGCGCCGTACCACAGCCGGAAAGTGCACCCGGTCACGTTCCGCGAAGGAGACTAGTGCTCCGGTGGATCCAAGACACCAAGGGACTCCACAAGCTGTCCTCCCCTTGGGAGGGCCCGTTCATCATCAGCGAGCGCTGCGCAACAACGCGTACTATCTCACAGACGTACGCGAGGAGAAAAAGAACAAGCCGTTTACCCTTACGAGGAGGGGGACGCCCATGGAACGCCAGCCTCCTCAGGCCGTTCTACTCCTAGAAGAAGTGTAACACCCTGTTGTTTATTTTGAGTAAAAGTTAGCACTCCCGAGCGCACACTCGGGGGCTGCCGTTGTTTCAGTATTGTTTCTGTCCTTCGCTGTGGCTAGCCGACTACCGATTCTCGCTTGTGCTAGCTTAGTACGTGCTCGACCCCGACGCCTACTCTCGCATCCGGCTACAGACCGAACCGGCTGACACGTTGGGCAGAAACCGGCTAGGGGGCACACGCGAAAAACTCGTAAGAAAGAAAAAGTCTCCGGCTTGCGACAGAAAAAACCGCGCTCCGTTCGCCTGCGTTCAGCCTCTCAAAGATCTCAGTACCGTGCGCCCAGCCAGCCGGCCCTCTCTTCGGATCCGGCTGCAGAGTTCAGCCGGCAAGAGCAGGGGTCGCAGAGCCGAGACACGGGAAGGGGCACGGGCGGCAAAACAGGGCGAGCCGGCACCTAATCGAATAAAAACCGAAGCTAAAATATGCCAACCTTTTCGATTTTGAGGACTAACGATCTAACGAAGGTTCCATGTGTCGTTTTTGTCGGCCTCACAAGCTCTCAAAGATACCTAGTCCAGATTCGACTCAACTGGCTACGCCAGTCGGGCCGAATCTCGGGGGCTAGTGCGTGAAAACCCGGTTGTCACGACCAACCGGGCAAACTACCAAGATACCTAGCCCAGATTCGACTCAACTGGCTACGTCAGTCGGGCCGAATCTCGGGGCCTAGTGCGCGAAAACCCAACTATCACGACCAGCCGGGCAAACTCTCGAAGAAACTAGTCCAGATTCAGCTCAACTGGCTACGCCAGTCGGGCTGAATCTCGGGGGCTAGTGCGCGAAAACCCGGTTGCCCCGAGGCAGCCGGGCAAACCATTCGAAGACACTTCAAATTCAACTCGACTCGCTGCGCCAGCCGAGCCGAATCTCGGGGGCTAGTGAGGGTAAAGAGGCAAAAGCAATTGCGAGAAAACTTCGAATAGAAACAAAGTAAAGGAGCAAAGCTCCACGCAAGTCACGACACGAGTACCAGAAGTTCTAAACAAGTACGCCCGGCATCCCGGGGGCGAATAACACAAGTTCACAAGAGAGGAGTACAAGCGGCAACCCGGCATCCGAGGTCCTCATTCGGCGGCCTTCGAGGAGCTGGCCACGTCGCCAGTTTTGGAGCAGCCGGTTTCTTCGACGGCCTTCCCCTTGGAGTCCTTCGCCGGCTCCTCGACTTCGTCGCCGTCGTCTTCCTCGGCGTACTCAGCCTCCGAGTCCTTGGCCGGCTGGGCAGGGTTCCTGTCGGGGATGAAGTCCGCAAAGTCGACGAAGTCAGCAATGGTGCAGGCGGCATCACAAATGTCCGGGCGCTGCTTGAGCTTCGCGTACGTGTCGTCATCCGGAAGCCCTCCGTGAGCAGCTCCAGGTCAGCAGCCGGGTACCAGGACTTGAACAGCGACACAGCCCACAAGGCTCCGCCACGCGTGGCCGACTCCTGCAGCTCTGCACCGCAGCCGGCGCGAGAGCAAGACGACGTGCCAGCTCGGCAGGACGATGGGGATTCCCTGGCCGGGCCAGACGTACCTGCAGAGCCTCCCGGTCGCGAAGGCCAACGCGCAGGCATCGACCCCAAGCGGTCCACCCGGTCTGCCACGGAGGTCGAGCAGCGGCAATGGCGGCATCAGTCGGCTCCACCCCAAGGGTTTCCAGCTGGGCCCTAGCCGCTTCCATGCCCGCAGACGGATAGTAGCTGCAGCCGGACAAGAAACGTCACGACGAGAAAAATCTTCAGCAAGACAAGGATATCGTCACGAAGATTACCTCGAACAGCAAGGTCGATTCGAGCCAGATCTTTGCGCGCCGACCCCTCCTCCGCCGTCATGCGGGTGACCTCGTCCTTTAGCCTCGTGATCTCCGTCTGGTCGTCCTTGCGCTGCTGGTTGTAGCCTTGCTCCAGCTTCTCGAACTGCTCCCGCGCCTCCACCGCCGCCTTCTCCACCGCCTCCTTGGCCTTGGCCAGTTTGTCCAGCTCGCCTGCCGCTCCTCGTCGCGCTTCTTGAGGCGCTCCACCTCCTGCGCCAGGTCGCTGGACTGGTAGCTAGCCAGTTTGGCGCGCAGCTCCTCGTCGCTCTCTGCAAAGAAAAGCATCAGATCCCGCACCTGGTCCGTTTGGAAAGATCGCAGCCGGGCAAAACACTTACTCTTGGCGGCCTCGAGGTCCTTCTCCAGCTGCAGGACCTTCTGGTTGGACTCCTCCTGAAGTTGAGAAAAGATGAGGCTTAAGACTCGAGCCGGCTGCCGCAGCGGCCCAAGATTAAGCAAAGAAACTAAGCACAAGAGCATACCTTAAGCAGCTCTAGGAAGCGTTCGAAGTCCTGAAGCTGGACACCACCAGCTCCTTCCGGATCTCCAAGGCGAAGTCCAGCGGGTTGGTCGGCCTCTGCGTCCCCCTGGCGTTGGCAGCGATGGAGGGGTCAGCCGGCACCAGCTGCCGCTGCGAAGCAGCAGCGGCACCTTGGCCTTCTCCCGACTGCCGGCGCCGCCTGCTTCCTCGCTTCTTCTTCGCCGCCGACTCGGCCCTCTTCGTAGAGGGTGCCGCGCCGGCCCTCGTCTTCGGGGCGCCCACCGCTCCGACCCCGGCTGCCCCGGGGCATCACCGGCCTTCTCGACATCGCCTCCGCGGGAAGGCGGGACCACCTCGACCTGGGGTCCCACCGGCTGGCCTCCCGCACCCGGCGCAAGGGGCTGCTCGCGCTGCTCCCCTGGCCCGGCCTCCTGCTCTCCGGCTGCCCGGGCGGCCGCATCCGCTGGCGCGGCCGGCGCAACAGCCGTCTCCGCGGCGCCGCCAACAGTCAAGGGCCTCGGCGCCCTGAAGAAAGCACGTTGATTCATCACAAACAGCAGAATATCAAGCAATGGGAAGCACTTACCCGCGCACGTTGACCGGGACCCTTTTCGGCCGCTTCCTCAGCAGCAACTCGTCATCGTCGTCGTCTCCCTCCACGCGGTTGGAGTAGCCGGCTTCGCTCTCTTCGGGTGGGGGGCCGAGGTCGACCCCGCGGTCTCTGCACTCTCAACGCTCTCAGTGTCCGAGAGATCAATGACTTCCACAGGTTTCGAGACCTCGTCTACATCAGAGCTAGAGGCAGCCGGCTTACCCCGAGCAGCGGCGGAGCGTTGCCCGCCCGCCACCTCCAAGCGACGCCTGGCCAACCGGCGCGTCATCCGCCTGGTCGCTCCGGCGCACCACCGTCTCCTGGGCGGCCTCGTCGTCGTCGCCCTCGCCGTTGCCGCCGCCCTCGGCTGCCTCCTCCTCGCCCTCCGGCTGGGCCTCCCCAGGCGCATCCATCTCCAGCAGGATATTCGGCCCGTCCTCCTCAAGCTGGATCTTGAACAGCTGCGCAGCCGGCCGGGTGAGCAGCGGCCAAGACATGAAAGAAAGATCACAAGCAAGACAACGTACCTTGGGCGCCCGCTTCCGGCGAGTATACGGCGCCCTGCAGTACTTCCAGTTCTCCGCCACCCTCCGCTCCTTGGCGATGTGCCGGAGCCAGCCGTTCAGCGACTCCAGCTTCCACCTCTTCCAGGTTCAGCCGGGTGGGGTCGAGGCGCCCGTTCAGGAAGCAGATCTTGTGGAGCCGGGCCTGCAGCGGCGCAATCCGGTTGTACAGCCAGCAGAGGGTCACGTCCCGAGTGGTCAGCCCCTCCTTCGTGAAGAGGGCCTCGAGCCGCTTGAGCATCTTGTCGATGTCCGACTGGTCGCCGTACTTCTTCACGCCCCAGTTGTCCCTAACCGGGGCAACCGGCTGGAAGGCCGGCAGGCGGATGTGATCTTCACCCACCTTCAGATTGCGGATGTAGAAGTACGTCGCTGCCAGTCCTTCACCGTATCCGGCTTCTTGTAACCCGGCAGCACCGTCCGCGACCGGCGGTAGACGATCGCGGCTCCACAGTCGACGAAGCCGAGCTCCTCCTTGTCGCCGAGGTATCGGCCGCGGAGGTAGAACAGCCGGCAGAAGAGAGGAAGGGACGGCCAGACGCCGAGCCACCCTTCGCAGACGGTGGCAAAGTAGGTCAGCATCGCCACTGAGTTCGCTCCGAGGTGGTGCGGCTGCAGGCCAAACAACTGCAGGAAGCTCTGGAGGAACGGCTCGCGGCAATGCGAGCCCGCGGTTGAAGTGGTCCATGAAGACCACCGATTCGCCGGCGTGCGCGACGGGAATCACCTCGTCCTCGGCGGCGAGGCGCACCCCATGCGCTCCTCCGTCGACATAAGTCCGCGCGCACGGAGGCCCTCGATGTCCTCCGCGGTGATGTGCGAGCCGCGTCAGTCGCCGCCGCCGTCGTTTCCCTCGGCCATCTCGGGCTCCAGCGTGCCGGGGGGAGCAGGAGTCGTCGCCGGCGTCGAGTGGTGGTGGCCCGTGGTCGCGCGTCCTCTGCTGCCGCGCGCCGGAGGGAGAGGTGCCACGCCGGTGGAGCAACCGCTTCGCCGAAGAGAAGAAGGAGAAGGGAAGCGCAGAAGTTGCGGCGGAGGGCTCGGGCGCGTGGAGGCGATGGGGCGAAGTGAGCGAACTCCTCCCACCGTGGTCGTCGCACCCTTTTATAGCTCTCGCGCACCCGGTAACTGATACGTCTCAAACGTATCTATAATTTCTGATGTTCCATGTTGATATTATACCAATTGTTACATGTTTTATATACACTTCATAGCATTTTTATGCATTTTCTGGGACTAACCTATTACAAGATGCCACAGTGCCAGTTCCTGTTTTCTGCTGTTTTTGTATTCCAGAAAAGCTAGTCTGGAAATATTCTCGGAATTGGACGAAACTTGGACAGAACCTCCTATTTTTCCAACACGAAGACGGAGTCCAGAGGAGACACGGAGGGGAGCCACATGGCGCCCACACCATGGGGCCGCGCGGCCCCCCTACCGCGCCGTGGGGTGGTGTGGGACCCTCGTGGCTCCGCAGCCGCCACCCTTTCGCCTATTTATTCCTCCCGACGCGAAAACCCTAGATACCCGATCCATTATCCACGAAAAGTTCCAGAGACGCCGCCGCCGTCAACCCTAGCTCGGGAGGGTTCAGAAGCACTTCCCGGCACCCTGCCAGGGAGGGGAATCATCACCGGAGGGCTCTACATCACCATGCCTGCCTCTGGAGTGATGCGTGAGTAGTTCATCCTTGGACTATGGGTCCATGGCAGTAGCTAGATGGTTGTCTCTCCACTTTATGCTATCATGTTTAGATCTTGTGAGCTGCCTATCATGATCAAGATCATCTTATTGTCATGCTACATGTTGTGTTTGCTGGGATCCGATGAATATTGAATACTATGTCAAGTTGATTATCAATCTATCTTATATGTTATTTATGATCTTGCATGCTTTCCGTTACTAGTAGATGCTTTGGCCAAGTAGATGCTTGTAACTCCAAGAGTGAGTATTTATGCTAGATAGTGGGTTCATGCCTCGGTAATCTGGGATAGTGACAATAACTTCTAAGATTGTGGATATGCTGTTGCCACTAGGGATAAAATAACCGATGCTTAGCTTAAGGGTACGCCGTTAGGTCTAATGCATTTGTTTACTTTACGCACATTACTTAATGCAATTATCCGTTGCTTGCAACTTAATACCAACGGGGAACTCGGTATGACAACCTGGCGGTGGATTATTAGTCATAGACTTTGTGGATAACGGTCTATGTATTTTGTCGTAATGCCCACCTGAATATTATAGTAATCATCATGTCATATATATGCATTGTTATGCGCTCAATATTTTGTCAATTGCCCAGCTGTAATTTGTTCACCCAGCATGTTAGTTATCTGTTATGGAGAGACACTACTAGTGAACTGTGGACCCCGGTCCATTCTTTTACACTGATAATACACCCAACTGCAAACACTGTTCCTTTTCATTTTCTGCAATTTACTACTGTTTTCCACACCATACGTTTAATCCTTTGTTTCAGCAAGCCGGTGAGATTGACAACCTCACTGTTTCGTCGAGGCAAAGTAGCTTGATTGTGTTGTGTGCAGATTCCACGTTGGCGCCGGATTCCCTGGTGCTGCGCCGTGCCATATTCCGCCACCAACAACCTTCCGAAGCGATTTCTTGCTCCTACTGGTTCGATTAAACCTTGGTTTCATACTGAGGGAAAACTGCTCTATACTGCATCATACCTTCCTCTTGGGGTCTCCCAGCGAACGTGTGATCCACGCAATCAAGCATATTTTCTGGCGCCGTTGCCGGGGAAAAGAAATATTTTTTAGGGCTCCTCTAACTCCCTGCAACAGCACCATATTTCTGGCGCCGTTGCCGGGGAGCAGAAGCACTTCGGTTTAGCAATCTCCTTGCCTTCCTTCCACACGCCATATTTTCTGACGCCATATTGGGAAGCAAGAGGATTTCTGCAAGGGGAGTTTCACGCTTCCAATCTCTTTACTTTGTTATTGTCTTGCTTAGTTTATTTTTATTTAGTCTTGTTTGCTTTATTTATCAAAAACACAAAAAAATTAGTTACTTGCATCTAGTTTATTTCGGTTTGTTATTATGTCTAGTTGTTTATTTGCTATCAATGGCTTATCTCTATGAAACTAGATCTTGTTGGCAAGGTGGGTCCACTGAGGATGAACGAAGATATTATAGGAATTACCGCTTGTCACAAAAAGGGATGTACTTATGGAAAATCTTAAATCAACTAGAGGAATATGCTAGAAATTTATGCTTTATATTTGGCAAATCTTTTTGCTTTAATGAATCTGATTGTTATAGGAAGTCCAAACATTTTTCTTTCCAATGTGCTTGTAATGATAATGAAACCTTAGCTTCTTATGTTAAAGGTTACTATAATGGGTATGAGGTGGAAAGAATTGAAGAATTTATTGTTTTTAAGGGTGCCCTTGAAATTAGTTCTTATCTTGAGCATAAAATTGATGCCCCTTATAAATCTGAAAGTTTTGGCATACTTAAATATTGTTATGATACCTACAAGGATAATAATTCTTATATTACTGAACATCTTAAGAGGATGTTTCCTCCAAAAGATGAAACTTATGCCTTGCAGGAACCTGTGGAAGAAGAAATTGCTGAAGCTGAAAGCTCATTGGATGAAAAAGAGGAGGAGAGTGAAGAACAAAAGGAGGATCTACCTTCTAATGATAGTAACTCTTTAACTCTTACATTATATGATTGCCCTCCATGCCTACCTAAGGAGGAAGAATGCTATATTGTTGAATGTCATGATTCTATTGAAATATCTCCTTTTGATAAATTTGAAGTAGACAACTCCTTGACTCAAGAAAAGGAAATTGCAGAAAGTAAAAATGTGCTCCCTAATGTTATATATGATAATGCTCTTGATGATGGTCCTATATTGCCTAATGATATTTGTTATACTACTATTGTCAAAAGTGGGTTTAATGACCCCACTTTTTTGAGCTTAATAAAAATTATGTGTTTGTAGATCATGAAAAGCATGCTTTATGTGATAGTTATATTGTTGAGTTTGTTCATGATGCTACTGAAAGTTATTATGAGAGAGGAAAATATGGTTGTAAAAGTTTTCAAGTCACTAAAAACCTCTCTTTATGTTGAAAGTTTTGAAGTTTATTTGTTTCATCTTTCTATGCTAGTTGCTTTATGCTTCAATAATTTATTTTGTTACAAGATTCCTTTGCATAGAAGTGGGTTAGACTTAAATGTGTTTGATATTTGCCTCTTGATGCTCTCTTTGTTTTTCAACTCTTATTCTTATGAGAGCATCATTAAAATCTTCAAGCCTAGCTAAAAGGCATTAAAGAAAGCGCTTTTGGGAGGCAACCCATTATCTTTTGTTTTCAGTTTTTAGTCAAGGAGTTGTTTACTTCTGTAACAATTCCTTTGTATCTTTATTTTATCGCATTGTTGTGCCAAGTATTGCCTCTAATAGGAAGATGATGCTAGATTTGGATTTCTGCGCAGGAACAGATTTCTGCTGTTCACCGTTTTAATTCTGTAAAATCACAAAAATTATTTAAATCTGAAATTTTTGTGCGTGATCCTCAGATATGTACGCATCTTTCGTTAGTTTAAAGTTTTTCGATCTGAGCAACGTAAGTGCCTCGAAAAAATTCGTCTTTGCGGACTGTTCTGTTTAGACAGATTCTGTCTTTTATTTTTCGCATTCTCTCTTTTACTAGTGTTGAGTGGAATTCTTTTTTAGGGTGAAGAGCTTCACATAACATCAGTGGCAGTAGCTAATGTTAAAAGTAACGGTCATGTTTGTGTCCTTATAGAACATGTGAGTTTTTGATTGTGCACTAACCCTCTAATGAGAATTACTTTGAGTTTGGTGTGGCGGAAGTTTTCAAGGGTCAAGAGAGAAGGATGATATAATGTGATCAAGAAGAGTGAAGAGCTTAAGCTTGGGGATGCTCCCATGGATCACCCCAGCATATTTCAAGAAGACTCAAGCGTCTAAGCTTGGGGATGCCCAAGGCATCCCCTTCTTCATCAGCAACTTATCAGGTCATCTCTAGTGAAACTATATTTTAATTCTTTCACATCATATGTGCTTTACTTGGAGCGTCTGTGTGCTTTTATTTTCAGTATTTTATTTTTCTTATGGTCAACTTGATTGGACCCCAGCATTCTTGATTGGGAGAGAGACACGCTCCGCTTTTTCATATGAATACTCCTATTCTTCACTTATACTTGTTGAGTATTCTTGTCTAGCTATTGCTATGCTTTTAGCTCCTGTTTTCATGCATCTCTTATTCAGAGCTGTTAGTTCTTTTAAAGAAAGTACTCTCTTGCTTCACTTATAATTGTTTGGAGAGTTTATGTTGAAATAAATTGATTGGTGTTTGGTTGGAACAGAAAATGTTGCATGTGGTAGATGGTATAATGGAAAAAGCTTACATATTCTTGTAGATCTGTATTGGATAATTTGATACTTGTCAATTGTTTTGAGTTATCAAGTAGTTCATGTTTAAGCTTTTGTATCATGTAGTTAAAACCTATTAATGAAGAACTACCGTAAAGCTCGTTGAAATTTGGTTTGCATGATTGGTATCTCTAAGGTCTAGATATTTTCTAGTAAAAGGGTTTGGTTAACAAGGAAGACAGTGTAGAGTCTTATAATGCTTGCAATATGTTTTCATATAAGCCTTGCTGTGTCGGTTGATATCCTGTGTTTGCTTCAAATAACCTTGCTAGCCTAAACTCTGTACTGAGAGGGAATGCTTCTCGTGCATCCAAAACCTTGAGCCAAATCCATGCCATCTGTGTCCACCATAACTACCTATATGTGGTATTTTCTTGCCATTCCAAGTAAATTTTTCATGTGCTACCTTTAAACTATTCAAACTTTATTACTCCTATTTTGTGTCAATGTTTACCAAGCTCATGAGGACGGGGTGGATGTCTTTATGTCAACTGTCAAACAGACTTTACCACCGGACTAGCGGCATATACATCCGCTTATCCATTAATTTTGCAAAAAGAGCTGGCAAATGGGGTGCCCAGTCCCAATTAATTACAACTTTAACCGCTTAATTCTCTTCACATTTTTGCCCTGATTTATCAGTCAAGCAATGACAAACAGTGAAATATCTGCATGTGTAAACAAAAGAGAAAGAGGGATGATCTGCCTTGCTGGTAGAAATAACGTCCTTCATGGGAGCCGCTCTTAAAAGTCTGGTTGGCAGGGGTCATATTGTACTTTCCATTTTCTGATTCGTTGACAATTAACAAACACCTCTCAAAACTTATTTTTACTCTCTATATGATTTCAAAAACTTAAAAAGCTCTAGCACATGATTTAATCCCTGCTTCCCTCTGCGAAGGGCCTTTCTTTTACTTTTATGTTGAGTCAGTTTACCTACTTCTTTCTATCTTAGAAGCAAACACTAGTGTCAACTTTGGTGCAACAATTTTTATATGCTCGTATATTGCACTTATTATATGCTTTGTGTTGACAAATATCCATGAGATATATATGTTGAAAGTTGAAAGCAATTGCTGAAACTTAAATCTTCCTTTGTGTTGGTTAAATACCTTTTACTTAGAATCTATTGCTTTATGAGTTAACTCTTATGCAAAACTCTTTGATGCTTGTCTCGAAAGTACTATTCATGAAAAGTTTTTGCTTATATGATTCAGTTGTTTGCTCATTATCTACTTGCTAGCAAACTATAGACCATTGACCTGGATCACTTCATTCATAACATGTGCTTTACATATTATTTGATCAAGATTATGATTGTAGCATGTCACCTCAGAAATTATTTTGTTTTTATCGTTTTACCTACTCGAGGACGAGTAGAACTAAGCTTGGGGATGCTTGATACGTCTCAAACGTATCTATAATTTCTGATGTTCCATGTTGATATTATACCAATTGTTACATGTTTTATATACACTTCATAGCATTTTTATGCATTTTCTGGGACTAACCTATTAACAAGATGCCACAGTGCCAGTTCCTGTTTTCTGCTGTTTTTGTATTCCAGAAAAGCTAGTCTGGAAATATTCTCGGAATTGGACGAAACTTGGACAGAACCTCCTATTTTTCCAACACGAAGACGGAGTCCAGAGGAGACACGGAGGGGAGCCACGTGGCGCCCACACCATGGGGCCGCGCGGGCCCCCCTGCCGCGCCGTGGGGTGGTGTGGGGCCCTCGTGGCTCCGCAGCCGCCGCCCTTTCGCCTATTTATTCCTCCCGACGCGAAAACCCTAAATACCCGAGCCATTATCCACGAAAAGTTCCAGAGACGCCGCCGCCGTCAACCCTAGCTCGGGAGGGTTCAGAAGCTCTTCCCGGCACCCTGCCGGAGAGGGGAATCATCACCGGAGGGCTCTACATCACCATGCCTGCCTCCGGAGTGATGCGTGAGTAGTTCATCCTTGGACTACGGGTCCATGGCAGTAGCTAGATGGTTGTCTCTCCACTTTATGCTATCATGTTTAGATCTTGTGAGCTGCCTATCATGATCAAGATCATCTTATTGTAATGCTACATGTTGTGTTTGCTGGGATCCGATGAATATTGAATACTATGTCAAGTTGATTATCAATCTATCTTATATGTTATTTATGATCTTGCATGCTTTCCGTTACTAGTAGATGCTTTGGCCAAGTAGATGCTTGTAACTCCAAGAGTGAGTATTTATGCTAGATAGTGGGTTCATGCCTCCGGTAATCTGGGAGAGTGACAATAACTTCTAAGATTGTGGATGTGCTGTTGCCACTAGGGATAAAATAACCGATGCTTAGCTTAAGGGTACGCCGTTAGGTCTAATGCATTTGTTTACTTTACGCACATTACTTAATGCAATTATCCGTTGCTTGCAACTTAATACCAACGGGGAACTCGGTATGACAACCTGGCGGTGGATTATTAGTCATAGACTGTTGGATAACGGTCTATGTATTTTGTCGTAATGCCCACATGAATATCATAGTAATCATCATGTCATATATATGCATTGTCATGCGCTCAATATTTTGTCAATTGCCCAGCTGTAATTTGTTCACCCAGCATGTTAGTTATCTTTTATGGAGAGACACCACTAGTGAACTGTGGACCCCGGTCCATTCTTTTACACTGATAATACAACCAACTGCAAACACTGTTCCTTTTCATTCTCTGCAATTTACTACTGTTTTCCACACCATACGTTTAATCCTTTGTTTTCAGCAAGCCGGTGAGATTGACAACCTCACTGTTTCGTTGGGGCAAAGTAGTTTGATTGTGTTGTGTGCAGATTCCACGTTGGCGCCGGATTCCCTGGTGCTGCGCCGTGCCATATTCCGCCACCAACAACCTTCGAAGCGATTTCTTGCTCCTACTGGTTCGATTAAACCTTGGTTTCATACTGAGGGAAAACTGTTCTATACTGCATCATACCTTCCTCTTGGGGTCTCCCAGCGAACGTGTGATCCACGCAATCAGTAACCGCCTCCGGAGATCGCGCCGCGTGGCGCGCAAACCGCGCGATCAACAGTGAGATCGTGGGTGGCAGTTTCGCCACAGAAGATCCCACTACTACAGTTTCGTCACAGAAGATCCCGCAACAGGAACCGAGGCGTCGTCTCGACTGCCGGGCGACCGCCTGGCAGGCGGATGGGACGTGCCAGCGTCATCCCTGCGTCATCACCAGCACCCGGCCGGCGGAGCGCCCGACGTTTCGCCTCCTCGACCGGATGAACTTCTTCGGTTTGTAGAACACGCAGAAGCCCTCCTCGCCGTGACCGGCTGCATCGCTCCAACGTGTTCGGGGGCTAGTGACGTGAGGATAAAAACCCGAGTACCCAAAGACTCACATAAGATCCCGAGTGAAACGCAAATTCAGGTGCCCGGCGCCTCCAGCTGTCCGGCTAGGCCAAGCTAGTCTGCCCCGAGCGCAGCCGGACTCCGCCTAGCCAGACGAGGCGCAGCCGAGCGGCACGGGCAAGAGGAACTGCAGACTCGTCATCAACACAGTTCCCGGACAAACAGATAACGACAAGCATCGCCCGCCTTATGCGACCAAGGTCAACGGTAGCAGCCGGATTCGGTTGCTCGCCAGCCAGACGACCGGCTGCCGCGCTCCCACGACGAGCGGAAGACAAGGACCCGTGTCGGGCGGCACCGGGGCCATGACCGGCTAAGCCCTCCACGTCGCCTAGGCATGGGCCAAAGCGAGGCCTAGCCCTACGTCTCCCACAGTGTCCAGCAGCCTCGACAGGCGGGAGACACGGAGCGCTGCCCCGCGCCCGACAAGATCCTAGGCGCCGCCTGCCCGGTCGGCGGGGTCCGGCACCGCAGCCGGTCAGCCCTCCACGACGACAGGCCTACCCCGACATCTCCTACGCAGCTATGGAGTTCGATGTGCGAAGCGTAGCGCACTGTGCCGCAGACATTCGGCGTCACAGAGAAACACCCTTGTGGCCGACACCGGCCGACTGGCGCGGGCCAGCCGGCCCCGCCTGTAAGCCAGACAACCAGGCCTATATAAGGCTGTCTGGTGCCCAAGTAGAAGGGGTCGGTCGCCTCATTCTTCTTCCTCCCCACACCCGAACCATGGAACACTCGAACAGCTCAAGGAGCAACTCTGTACCGTGTCCACCATTGATAGAGAGATCGAGCAGGAGTAGGGGTGTTACCTCCTCCGGGAGGGCTCCGAACCTGGGTACTTCCCGTGTCCGCGCTCCGGCGCAATCCCTGCGGGTGCCGCTGTTGCAGAACGCTGCCCCCATCCCGATCTTAGCCACCCCGTGGCATATGCCGTATTCCACACCACGTCACGGAGTTACGACGGCTCAAGAACCAACGCCGGCATTAATAGGCGCCCCTTGCGTTCCCGTGCTTCACCTCCCCGCCGTCCTTATAAAAGCGCGCCGCGCCGCCGTGGCCTCCACCGTCGCTCACATTCTTTCTTCTCCCCTTGTTCTCTAATCCTCCACCGGAGAGCAGCGATGGCGCATAAGATGAAGTCGGAGGTAGCGGCGACTGTGGCGAATTCAAGAGCTGCTTGTGGAAGGACGAGACGGTGTTCTTCTCCAAGTACCGCATCCCCGTGTCGCCGGGCGTGCGCCTCCCTGGGGGGCATGATGATGAGCTCGCTAGGGTACGCCGCCCCCCCTCTCCCAGAGGGAGACAGGCTTCGCACGCTGATCCGTCTGCACTGGCGGCAGCTGACGTCGGTGCAGCAGCCGACTCCGATTTTGCCGATAACAGCGCCAATTGGCCGGCGATCCTCGCGGCACAATGCCAGGCGGCGATCGACAGCCACGAAGGTCCAACAAGTTCGTCGCCACAGGTGGGGCGGCCGCGCGCTCTACGACCTGATGGCCCAGTACGGGTATGTCCTGCCGCCCGGGCAGCAGGTGCCCTCGGTGACGCCGACGCTGTTGCCGGCGCGTACCTCCTCGCGTGGCTCCTCAAGTGCGCGCTCGACGACGACGTCGACGCCGAGGCTGCTTGTCCCATGCAGGAAGCCGGCTCCTCGCGCAGGTCGCCGCCGTCCCCGCACTAGTACAGAAACTCAAATTAGAGCCGGCCCTAGAGAGTCACCTCAGCCGGTTAAAATGTCCGTCTCTACGCGGGGGTCTCTGGGCAGGTCGCCGCCGTCCCCGCACTAGTACAGAAACTCACATTCGAGCCGGTTCCCTGGGACCGGCTGTAATGAGCTAGGCCCTCAGACGGCCGGGATAATTAACCGTCTCCAATAACGAAACCTTCAGAGACGGCCGTGATTAGCAGACGTCTGTACTGCATATACATTAGAGCCGGCTACAAATAGTGGCCGCTCGTTAGGATGCGGACGGTCCGAGTTTTCTCTCCGGCCGTAACAGCTGCTATTTGGGCAATATGCGTGTGCTTCGGGATTTTTTCCAGGGGTTCCAAGTTTGTGGTACTGGTCAACAGTGCTACATAATTCTTTTTTTTCTCTCATTGCGTCAACAAAACCTCAATCGGGCAGACATCACATATAACTAAGAAATGCCAACAGCTAGCATATGCGTATATATTATATAACATGTCTCCAACCGTAATTTGTGCCAATTAACAAAGTAGCCCTAATCAGATAATTAAGTGTTCACCATACCCCCAACCTTAACAAGCTAGAATGAGTTCTATATGAGCTGGAACTCAATCATGACCTCCAAGTTATTGATTTTTCTTAGAATGATCAAAACAGGTAGATCAATCACAAAATTCTTGCCTTCAACGAAGTTCTTCCACCCTAGCTTGTCGAAATCAATGCGTCCATCGATTCTCTTGTTGTAGGTGATGACGATGATGATGCCTGCTGCTCCAAGACGTAGACCAGCCATGCCCTGAGCCGGTATGCCAGCCTCTTCTGCTATCACCTTAGGTAGTTTATGTGCATGGAAGATAACGTAACTATGTCATTTTTCGATAAAAACATAGCTATATATTAACATAGGAAATTACAGAGGCATGAAAAGAGGCGGTCTTGTGGGTGCATACCATCTCATGTCTGTTCAAGTTTGTGCTCGTCAAGCGAGTCACAAAAAGAACTCCAACATAGGCTCCTACTGGTAGAAGCTTAACGAGGCGGTTTTTCTCATGGTTGTTGAGACAAACTCTTTGGGCAACTATGATTATGTAATTGTCGTCAATGTGATCTTCAGAACTGTCAGAATCGTCATAAATCTCATCAGTTTCATCTTCGTTGTTGCCTCTTTTTCCAGTGCCAACAGTTATCCTTGGATGTGGTGTCATGTTAAACACTAGCAAATCTCCCGCGTCGAGATTGTTCTTCGTGATGAACTGTTGCCATTGTTTGTCGTGCAAGCGGGTCTTGCTACGTCCTTTGTTCACTTGAATGTTGTATGTGCTCCCGAGGCCACGAATAACACGTTCTGATGTCACACTAACTCGTTGAACGCTAGGCGAGCTGTACATGGTACAAACTGTTCAACAAAAATAGAAAGAAACACATAAATTATATGTTATATTAAGACCGCGAAACACAAATCATATGTGTATTTGGAAGCCTTGTTTTCTTACCACACACTTGCGTTCACAATACTTTTCTAGCCGAACGCTAAATGAGCATGCCTTATCTGCCATTTGTTAGACAATGAGTACACATTGCTTAACTAAGTATAGTTGCACCAATCATAAGAATCAGAACAAAACAATTAATGAGAACAAAATTATAACTCTACAATTATATCGACACGGCAAGGATAAGTTGAAGACGCACATGAAAAGTGTACTTAATTAAAGACTCTACAATTCATTTACTTTGCAGCATGAAGTAAATTCTATACTATCAAAGAGAATATTAGGCATCTATTAATATGAAACAATGATTTATTCCCTACGGCATCGACCAGCCAAAAGACTACAGGCTAATCTTCAAGGTTACTAGTAAATCTAGTTTCTTGATTGATATCGGGATACATGGGGATTGAACCTGAACTAGTAAATCTAGCTAATCTTCAAGGACCATCTCTTACCTCACGGAGCTGCTGGCGAGTGCAACGGGGAGGGGCGGCCATGCGATTTCACAGCGGTGGCGAATCTAAGTATTTGCACGGCCGGCGAGGGAGTGGGGGAGGGCTGCGAGGCTCGGGATTTGCAACGGCGGCGAATCTACGGATTTGCGGTACTAGCGGTGAATCTAGGGATTTGCAGGGCCGGCGAGGGAGTGGTGGAGGGCTGCGAGGCTAGGGATTTGCAGCGGCGGCGAATCTACGGATTTGCGGTACTGGTGGCGAATCTAGGGATTTGCAGGGCCGACGAGGGAGTGGATGAGGGATTCGTAGCGGCGGCGAGGCTAGCGATTTGCAGCGGCAGCGGGGGAGTGGAGGAGGGCGGCGAGGCTAGGAATTTGCAGCGGCGGCGGGGGAGTGGAGGAGGGCAGCGAGGCTAGGGATTTGCAGCGGCGGCGGGGGAGTGGAGGAGGTCAGCGAGGCTACAGATTTGCAGGGGCTGCGAACGAGTGGACGAGGGTTTGAAAGGATGAGGGGCAGCAAATGGCGAAAAATCCCCTCACCAATTTTTGGGCCCAAAATTTCGACTCCCGCCAAGCACAGAGTAGCCAGAGTTTCCGCATATGTTCATGCAATCCGGATTAAATTTTGTATTTATAAAATTCAAAATCATCAAAAGTATTGAAGGAAAATAAAAATGCAAGTGTATATATGTCTGTTGGGGGTGAGTGAAGCTCCATGGCAAAAAATTAAGGTCATATATCAAAGAGATTATATCATGTCCAAACTTTGGTGATACTTGTCAGGCTTTTCTTCTGAGAGGTTATAGTAGTCACCGTACAACTTCAGTGCAATTGTATCAGAATTTCTTAATTTACCGACCACACCAATTTGGTACTATATATAATGCACAAATGTGAAGTTTCATATATTTTTCCTAATTGTTTACATATTATGCAAATTAAATCCGTTAAATAACTAGAAATTGCGAATGCAACATAAAATAAAAAATAAGGAGATAAAAACATTAAAATCACATGAGCAAATTTTTGTGATCAGTTTCATGATAGAAATGAATATAAAAACTGTCAGAAACTATTATTAAAGAAATATCGTGTTAATAAAAACTCGGACGTTCCCGGACCCTCCGGAAAATAATTGCCTCAATTTTTTAGCATGAAAAAAGAACAATCCAGAGGAGCAGTTGCGTTGGTGTGACGCGGTAGCAGTGGCTTTACTGCGGCGTGGTAGTAGTTGCGTTAATGCGACGCGGTAGCAATCGGTAAACACAAGGGCGGTACTCGGAGCCTCCGGATCACTAATTTTTGCTGCCACGCGTCCGTGCTCCCATATCGCCCGATGCCACTGCGACGCGGCCGACGCGGTACATTTGGCTCCCAACCGTCCCCTATTCATCAATGCTGCCGTCAAATCAACCCGGGCCCACCTGTCAGCGAGACGGGGGTAACTGCGTGCGGTTCCATTTTTTACCCCTTTCTACTCGTCTTATACACCCCGTGCGGTCAGTCTTCTCTGCCACAGTCTCTCTCGTTTGACGCGTCCTCTGTTTTCCCCTTTCGGTAACTATTCATCACCTTCTCCTCTGCTTTGCACCCTCCAAATTGCCATGGCCGTCGCCGCCAGGGAAAGCATCACGCTCGAGTCAGTCGCTGATATCCATGGTGGGAAGAAGATCCACGTTGTCTACACCACCGACAGTGAGCAGGTTAAGAAAACCCTGCTGGAGTACGAGGGTTTGCTCAGATGCAAGGTGGGCCGGGATAGATTCGTGGGGTTCGACCTCGAATACACCAAGGCCGATGAAAGCCGCAAACGAGTCGCCGTCGTCCAACTCGGCTTGAACAAGGACGTCCTCGTATTCCAGTGGTACGTACAAACAGATCTAGTATATATGTACTCAATCTGTGTATATAGTTCATTCAGTTTTAATTTCGCAATGATCAATGTGTACTCTTCGGTTTAATTTGTCGATCGATTTCATAAACGGCCATTACTAGGTTTGGATCGAAGTTTTTGCTTTTTACATTTGGTTTATTGAGATATATATATATATAGTAAATAATCTGTAGAAATTCCGCTCTGCAGTACTAATTTACATTTGGTTTATTGATCGATCGATATCTTATACTATGCAGTGCTAAGTACAAGACTTGTCCGCCGGAGCTGTCAGATTTCCTTCAGAAGAAGAAAATTTATTTTACTAGCGTGGACATAACAAATGACAGGACGGTCATGCAGAGAACCTGGGGTTTCAAAATCCCAGAAGAGTATCACATCGATCTTCAACACCGCTACCGAAAGAACGGACAATTAAAGACCGGCATGGCCACCATGGCATTCGATATCATCGATGAATACTACAAGGATATGATTGCTTCGTCGCGTACGAGCTGTCAGATAGTCCAAGTTCCATTATTCGAAGCACGATTGCTTGGAGGAAATCCCACTAAGTGAAGAGAACCTCAAGTACGCTGTTGTCGATGGGTTCGTCGCGTACGAGCTCAACCGTCAGCTCGATGTGATCCTAAAGGGGACGGCTCACCTCCACATGGAAGCGAAGAAGCTGCCGAAACGCACGGTGCGGCGGTGCGGGTACTACAGCGAGGACAACGACGAGGACGACTGCAACAACGAAGAGGATCAGGCTGCAAACGACGACGAACAGAAAGATGGCTGGAGCGGCGATGCCGGCGGGAAGGATGGCGGGATCGAGGATGGCCCTGGCAGCTGGGGTGCCGGGTCGTCAACGACGAACATCGACGGTGGCTAGAACGGAAGCGGCGGCTCCTCGCAGAACGCCGACAGTTCTGGCTGGGGTGCAGGCGAGTCGTCGAAGATCGCCGACGGTGGCTAGGGTAGCAGTTGGGGTGGTGAGCCCTCGAAGAAGGTCGACGATGGTGGCTGGGTTACCGGTGGCGACTCGAAGATCGTCGACAAAGGTGGCTGGGGCTGGGGTACCGGTGCCCGCTCGAAGATCGCCGACGACGGTGGCTGGGGTACCGGTGCCGGCTCGAAGATCGCTGACGAAGGTGGCTGGGGTACCGGCTGGAATTAACGCTAGCGCTGCGTCGTCGTCTCGATCGCAAGTGAGATCTTCTATATATATGCACATGCGCGCAGCGCGTGTAGTAGATCGAGTAGTACTTTTGTTGGTCTTTCTGTATATATAAGTATCTACTTAATTAGTATGTTAATCAGCGCACGTACGGAACTATGATTTGAATGTATATATTACTTCTGCATATATAGTTTAGTGCCGGTTAATTTTACTGGCCGTCTCAGAAGTTATGTAATTAGCGACACGCAGAAGTATTGGCCGTCTGCAATATGTATGCGCCAGGTAATTGTGCTGGCCGTCTACGATGTGTATCCTATTAGAGATGAGCGATAATATTCACCGTCGTAGATAACATTAGAGACGGACACGAAATAACGGCCGTCTAAGGTAGCTCTTCCCAAACGGCTGATTTAAATTTTAATCCAACCGGCTCTAGGTCTCGTCTTTTAAATTCAAGTTTGTACTAGTGCCGGTGAAGATCAAGACGGAGGCGCCTTGGTCAGCGCCGCCGCAAAGGACATGCGGCGTGACCATCCGCGATTTCGGCCCGTCAAACGTCAATGCCGAGCCGGCGGAGGCGCCCGCGGCAAGAAATGCGCCCAGCCGCCGCCGGCGCATCAGGAGATGACAGAAGAGGAGGCCGAGGGCCTCTACCAGCTCCACCTCGCGCAGACCATGAAGCAGTCATTCGACACCGTCCGACTGACGCCAAAGGAGTTTGCCGAGAAATGGTCCGCCATCGAGAACGACATCGTCGTCATTCTAGATGATGGCGAGGAGGTGAAGGCCACGCCACCACCGCCCGGAGGTGACGCCGAGGTCAATGAGAAGACGGAGGAGGCGCCGCAGCAGGCTGCCACATTCAGCATCGACGCCACGGTGAAGACGTTCGACTTAGACCGGCACTACACCGGTATCAAGGTTTAGGGTTTTTTGTTTAAATTTTCGTCGTATTTTGTAAAATATATAAAATATCGTCGTTTTAATATTAATTTAAAATTTATCCGCTACGGGGAGCATTTATTAGGAGCGGCCGGTGGGCGAAACCACTCCCAGTAGCGCGATAATTTCGGCCGGCGCTCCTAATAGCATGTGTCCGGCGCACTTGGCTGGGAGCGGCTCTTACTATTGCCAATCAGCATTTTTTGTGCTCGAATCCCGAGGCATGTAGTCCAAACAACTTGGAACTGATCAGACCATTAATTAACAAATCCGCTGGAACGGAGAGAGCACACAAACCAACAAAGCCGAGTATTGAAACACAAGTGAGCCCATCCGTTTCCTGCATCCGGCCCACGAACTCGAAACCCTAACAAGTGTCGGGTCCTGGTCCTGGCCGACTCCTCGCATCAAAACCCCACTGCCCTCACCCACTCTCTCCTTCCCCTCCCCTGGTCGGCAGAAACCCCATTTCTATCCCACCGCCGTCGAGGTCAGCAGGAGCCCTACCTGGCCATGGCGGCGGAGCATATCCTTCAGTTCGTCTACGCCTGCCTCCCGGAGTCCCCATTCCCGGGCCTTGACCCGGATTCCGACAAGCCCTCGTACCCTTCCGACGGTGCCGCCGGCGGCGGCGAGGACCTCATCAGCGCGCTCCCCGACGACCTGCTGCGCAACATCGTCTCCCGCCTCCGCGTCAAGGACGCCGGCCGCACCGCAGCGATCTCCCCCCGCTGGCGCGCCATCTGGCGCTCCACCCCCCTCGTCCTCGAAGACCGCCACCTCGTCCGGCAGGTGGACCTTGAAGACGGCATCGACTGGACCGCCCTTGCCGCCGCCGTCTCGCGTGTCCTCGTCTCCCACCCGGGCCCCTCCCGCTGGGTCCATCTCACCTGGAACTTCATGGGCTACAAGGAGGAAGCGCTCGCCGAGTGGCTCCGCCTCTTCGCCGCCAAGGGCGTGGAGAACCTCGTCCTCATCAACCGCCCTGGCCGCTCGACCTGCCCCTGCCGGCGTCCATCCTACGCTGCTCCTCGCTCCGCCGCCTCTACATCGGCGTCTGGCATTTCCCAGACACTTCTCGCCTCACTGTGCCCCCACGCGGCCCCGACGTCTTCCCCCATCTCCAAGAGCTCGGCATCTGCCACACCATCATGGACGAGCGTGACCTCGAGTACCTGCTCGCCTGCAGCCCTGAGCTCAAGATCCTTGGGATCATCGTCAGCTACGGCTTCCCATCGGACGTCCAAATTACAAGCGACAGCCTTTGCTGCATGCTCTTCTGGATGTCCATGGCGCAGGAACTCGCCGTCGTTGACGCCCCACGTCTGCAGCGGCTCATCCTCTACTCCGCTGGAACTGGACAAATGATTAATATCAAGATTGGGCAGGCTCCTCAGCTCACCGTGCTCGGCTACTTGGAGACGGCCACCCACGTGCTTCAGTTCGGCAACACCATCATCACGGTATCGCTCTCGAACTTCCCTCTTCATTCGTATATCTTAGTTACTGGTAAACAAATTAATCTTCATTTTCTTCGACTTCAGTTAATTGAGTACTCTTTATTCGTTGGCCTTATTGATTTGCAGGCTGGGGTAACAACTGTGAGTCCAAATGCTATGGTTCCAAGTGTCAAGGTGTTGGCTTTAAAGGTCAATTTCGGAGTCACCAAGGAAGTGAAGACCATGCTCAGTTTCTTGAGTTGCTTTCCCCAAGTTGAGACGCTGCATGTTATGATGAATGTAAGTTGTAACCATCTTCTCCCTCTATTCACATCCCTATATTTTTCACTGTTAATGCACTTCGATTTTGTAGTCGTCCAGTGGAGGTGGAGGCTTGGACAACAGTGATGACAGTGATGACGAGAACGAGGAGGGTTTGGACAACAGTGATGATGAGAACGAGGAGGAGAACCACGACGACAACCCCAGCGCGGCTGAACCAAGAGGCGAGCTCGATTCCAAGTTCTGGCAGGAGGTCGATCCAATCGAATGCGTGGAGGGACACGTCAAGAAGGTGGTGCTGGATCAATTCAGCGCGGGGCCAACGAGCTTGAATTCCTCAAGTTGGTTCTGGAGAGAGGACAGATGCTACAGAATGCTGTGCTGGTGCTTGCTGGTGTGAAGGATTCTGCTACGGCGGCTGCAACCATTGGCAAACTCAAGTCGTTGGCTTCCACTGCGAAGTTGGCTGCAGATCAGTGTGCACTGGAGATTCTTGCACGTCCAAGAGGCCATGCTTGGAGCTACCGCAGAGCGTCTGATCTTTCTGTGAGTGATCCGTTTCCTTGTTAAGGCAATGCAGCGATGGGGCCTGATCAGCTAGAGCATTGAGATAGATGTGCCTGATCAGCGATGGGGCCTGACCGCCAGATCTGTGAGTGATCCGTTTCCTTTCTGTGAGTGATCCGTTTCCTTGTTAAGCAAAAGCTGGATGTAAGAACTTACAAGGAGTGCTGAAGTAGCCGCTGCTATGCAAGACTTGTGTACCTTCTATGTTTGTTGTTATCTGCACTCAGTGCGAATTCCGTAGCTAAGCTTTTGTGGCTGTGACTTAATTGCTTGTTTTTTCAACTGTGACCTAACTTTGGTAATGTTAGAATCATGCAACTTTTATTTAAGCTGCTTGATGCTGACGGGAGTAAAGACTAGCACTACTACTTGAGATACCTCAGTCAATCTTCCTTATGCTTACCATCTTTGCCAATTTGCATGTAGTGATAGTATTGTTGATTCCTACTCCCTCGGGTCCACTAAAAGTGTCGGAAGAATTGACCATAGGATGCACAAACTCAAAGCTGTACTCACTACACTCTTTTAGGATCGGAGGGAGTACTTAAAATGTTGTTAGCTTGTTGAGTCGATCTACAGTGCAAGATGTGGTTCTTTAGTCGACACAATTGACCTACTAGGAGTATGAATTATCTGTGTTTTCAACGATGGCGTAAAAATAATATGCATATGACCCGAAGTGTTGTTTCTTCGCTTGGCTTGCCGTCCAGAACAGGCTCTGGACATCGGACCGCCTGGCCATAAGGGGCTGGTCGCACAGCCCGCAATGCAAGTTGTGCCAATGTCAGCCGGAAACCGCTAGGCATGTCCTTTTCGAGTGCCGCTTCTCCAGGTGCATCTGGCAGGGGCAGCCTCCTGGCTTTCTTACCCTGATTTGCAGCAAATTTTGGGCTTAGGCAGGGCCACGACTCTTCAATACTGGCAGGCGGTCGCAAACACCCCATCGGCGCACCTCAAGGGCCTCAGATCTGCCATTGTGCTTCTGACCTGGGAAATTTAGAACGAGAGGAATGCAAGGGTCTTCAACAACAAATTCACCGCCCCGATGGCCCTTTTCCAGAAAACTAGGGGAATTTAGCGCGGCAATGCCGCGCGTGTGTAGTGAATAAAATTTTAATTTGTTGATGTGCATATTTAGGAATTGTGTAAGTTTGAAAATTAGTGAATTTCTGAAAAGTTTGCGTTTAAAAATTGTTTGGAGTTGGAAAATTGTTCAAGTTGGGGTGTTTTACAGATTCTTTTTTTTTGTTACGTTCGTAAAATGAGTAGAT
The DNA here is from genome assembly GCA_947311845.1 of Poa pratensis. NCBI lineage: Eukaryota > Viridiplantae > Streptophyta > Magnoliopsida > Poales > Poaceae > Poa > Poa pratensis. The sequence continues at coordinate 8,727,794 of CAMZMU010000057.1, forward strand.
TTCGAAGATTTTTAAAATTTTGGAATATGTAAATTTTGAAATTTGGTAATGTGGCAGAAATTGGGAGGCCGATTTATAATTTTTAGGAAAACGCGAGGGCTTTTCTGCAAAAAGTGGCATGCGGGGACTTTTTTGCAGAAAGTTTTATTCCGAGCGCCGATTTTTATAGGGTGATATACATCTACTTGTGAAATGAAAATTCAAACAGATGACCGAGTGCGACGAATTGGACAAAATTTGTCAAATATTTGTGCGAATCTAGATCTGAAATTAAGGAGCTAGACTCGACCAAACTCGAAAACGATCACGGGAATAGAACCTACTCATCGGCGCGCATATATTTCATGTATATAATTTTCGAAGAATGTGAAGTTTTTTTTTCTGCAAAAAATTTTTTTAAAAAAAACGTGACACTGTAGCGCGATACAGTATTACTGTAGCTACTGTTACACTGTAGCACGCTACAGTAGAGATTCTCTTCAAGCTATTATATATAGTTAGGATAAAAGACGAGAGCAAAAACTGGATCATAGCGGGCGCTAGCCATCTCGCGGAGATTATCGCTTAAATTGTTTTTAGATGGCCTGAATAGCCTTTTTTTCACCCGTGTTTACTCCTTCTATATCAATATAACAGGCAAAGCTTTTACCTCGTTTTCAAAAAAATGCGCTTATAGGATTGCCAGTGCCAGATTTGCACATCAATGCACGTGTGATCGGAAATTCTTTTGTACCCCGATATACATTAATTGTATTTATCATGTCAAATCTTTTTTTATCTCAGCAATCATTTGAGGGCATGTACAATGGTTGGCATGCCCATCTTGTTTACGTCATGCATATCATTTAGACAAGACACAACATATTGTACACTGGACTATGACTTTTTGATATCTCTAGCAATTAATAATTTAATATTTGCATGCTCCTAAAATTATAGAGTGCTTAAAATTAAAGCTAGAAAATATGCAGACATGTTGTCTTAGGGCTCGTTTGGCACCCATCATTTCATTTCATTTGGCAGAAATGAAATGATGTGAAACGCCAAGGTTAGGGATAGGAATTGGCATAACATACAATAGGTATTTGCTGAAATTCCAAATGAAATGACATGTCCAATTCCATGACAGCCAAACAGATTGAGTATGGAATCACAAATGAATTCCATGATTCCACCTTAAAATGATGGGTAGCAAACGAGCCCTTAGCTTTCTTAACAAGGGCATGTACAAAGATCATTTCTTATCAATGCCACTAGGTTAATTGTGGAGTTGAGAAAGAGAAAAACTGGAAAAAGATGTTTGCCTTCTCTTTGCCAAGAGAGGATATCTTAGGAAGATAAGATATGACATTTTCGCCATTGTATAAAATGCATTCTATTACTTGTCTTCTTGTTTAATTTAACAACCATATAACTTTAGGAGCATCCAAACAATATCTATTAGAGATAACTTAAGAGATTAACCTTTATATGTTATGTTTTTTCGTCTTGTTTACATAGCAATGAGTAAAATAAGAAAGACCATCTTATCAACCAGTGTCCATGCCCTAAGATATCAACAAACTCTTTTCCCCCTAATTTTTCTCTCTTCCAACTTAGCTACGATTCTATGTGGCACTCTAGGATTAAACCATTGTACATGCCCTTACTATTTTTGTAAATACTAGTTAAAACGTAAAAAAAGATTGCAACAATATACATAGATTCTCTTCACCAAACAGACTTATCTTTGATGTGTTAAAGAACCCATAACTAAGGATTTTACTACCCAATGTAAAGGCTTACCAATAATTATGGGTCGTCACACTGCATTGAACACTTACCACATATATCCACCCAACTTTGACAGAGACTAAGCAGCAACAGCGCAATAGCATAGTCCTAAAATTCAATACACATACACAACACATTCAATATCCATTGTGATGTGTAAGAATTAATCCAACAAAATGGAATGTAAAGTACGCTTCTGTGGCACATCAAACACCAAAGCATAAAAAATAATTAATCAAACGTGTAATTTCACACACTCTGTCTCTCTGACTCTCTCTTCAACCCTCGCAGGCTAAGTTTATAAAGGCACATGGAACTCACCTTCGCGGTTTACGACCCAACCACCGGGGAAAGAGGCTACATACAAGACCGTGCATTTTCATGTCCAGGCCTATCGCTAAGGCAAACCTAATTTTAACGCGCGTGTATATATAGCTATAGGTACTAATGGTTTATGACATTATTGCAACAAAAACCTATTAATGCATTTTTGGCAAGTATTTGACGGGGTTCCATTAATTAGTAGCTTTATAACCGGTTCGAAACATTGGCCTTAGTTGGTGGGCAGCACTGAGCGTCACCCGGGTGATCTTTCAAAAAGATCACCCGGGTCCTCCTGCTGACACGTGCAGCATTTTCCTTCCAATCCCGCTTTTGCTACCGCGTAGCAAATAATTACCCGCTTTTGCTGCTATGTAGCAAAAAACGGTTCGACCACAAAACAGAAAATGAAAAGACTGACTTCGCGGAGACCTCGCCGGAGATTTCGTAGCAACAAAAAATGTGCTACTGTAGCAAAATCGACTTCGTCGGAACCATCACCAGAGACCTCGATGAAGACCTCGCCGGAGACATCGTAGCAAAATCTTTGTACTATTTTAGCAAATCCACAGAACTATAATAGCAACAAAATTGTCATATTGCAGCATCGTAGCAAAAATTCTTCCGACGAGGTTCTCCGATGAGACTTATGATGCAGCAGAACAAATTGTAGCAAAAACTTGTAATCAGACATGGACAGAAACCTTGTAGCAACAACATTGTGCTATTTTAGCAAAATCACAAAACTATTGCAGCAAAAAAATGCAAAAATTACAGTATCGTAGCAGAAGCGGCGATGTCGACTGCCCTGCAACTGCGACGATGCCGCCCGGCACCAACTGTACTCCAGAACCTGGGTGCTCACGGCGCGGAAGGTAGGCTAGTTGGGGAGCGCCGCTCGGCTGTCCTCGATTACTCTCGCCTCGCGTCTGAAGGACAGGGACGCCCGCGTCCTGCGAGGCCCAGCCAGAGGCGAGCACCGTCGTCCTCGACGCCGGCCTGCAGCCTAGCAGCTAGCTAGGATCGCAGGGGAGCCCATCCCGGTAGCTTCGGCACACGTAGAGGAGCGGGCGCGGGGGAGCCGTCCCGGCGGCGGCGGGTGCAGGGGATCCGTTCCGCCGGCGGCAGAGCGCAGGGGATTCGTCCCGGCGGCTGCGGCACACGCAGAGGAGCGGGCGTGGGGGAGCCGTCCCGACGGCGGCGGGCGCAGGGGATCCGTTCTGTCGGCGGCAGGGGCGCAGGGGATTCGTCCCGGCGGAGGCGCTCAGCAGGGATCTCGTGGGGATCGTGGTAGCGAGTCGAGCGAGTGGGAGGTTCGCGTTCTGGATGGAGACGAGGACGTGGGGTGGGGTTGACCGTTGAGAAGGACACGTGGAGCGTGCGCAAGGAGGAGGACGCGAGGCGTGCCATCACCCGGATGATTAGAAGGGTTTTCCTTAGTTGGTTTTGCGTCCCTTCTCCGAACTTGAGATAATACTCTCTTATTAGGAAGTTGTTGTAAAACAGGACCCCCCCCCCCCTCCACCTTCACCCAGTTGGTTTATCTATAGAAACCAATCGACACCAATAAGCTAAATTGGAGTCCATTTGCCAACATAAACTGGCTCCTATAAGCTGAAAGTAGTCGGTTATGCTCCAAATATGTTTTCTAGCACATCATCGAGCGGAGTTTTTCCATATCTCTACATCCTCTTTTTGGTATTCGTCGCATTCACACCATTTTTACATTGCATGGTTATCACGTACCGGTCGACATTATTTATCCATGACATAAAAAATTGGCGTTTACATTTTTTCATCTATATATGGAAATATAATACACTTGTATCCAATGTTGGGGATATCACTTATCGGGAATTTATCAGTCAACCGAAGATAAGGGGTAAATATATAGGCCCGTTTATCCGACCGAAAATGAAGGGTAAATCGGCTGGTTTATCGGCCTATCGGCCGGTTTATTTTATCGGTCAGACAACGATAAGCGATAAATCGGCCGATATATCGGAATATCGGAAGATATCTTGAACAGTGGTTGTACCACATTCGTATATTACATCTAATTTCAATTTTTTATAAATCTTATATATGTTGCCAACAAATGAAACTTTTTTTTCTCTTGGGTATGTATGTTATTGCCTTGTAAGTGTGTTCAGCCGAATATTGAATAGGCAATGTTTTCACAAGACCCTAGCCTTGTTAGCTCCATCATTAGTCTTGAGAAGAACATATTCCGCGTTCACCTCCGTCATCTGCTCTATCTCCATCATGCTCTAGGTTACTTCTCCGGAGATGGAAACTCTTTGTATTGACATGTGATCCGGAACTTTTGTGTAGTGTTCACCAAAATTGAACGTTACGTTGTGACATTTGCGCACACTATACAAAACAATCTTTATTAAAGAAGTGTTTTGTATTGCACCAAAGCGCCACACATAGCGATGTAGTGTAAGTGTGGCCTTAAATGAAGAATTTATTTAGTTTTATGTTGATAACGAGTATATCATATTCAGTATTTTTATATGAATAGCTATAATTACCTGAAGCAGTGGGGAAAGACTGAACGGACGTTCAACAACGCCCTACAACATCATTGCATAACATAATATAGTTGGACAACTTCCTATTCAAAGTACGGACAAAGCACACGGAAGGCTCGTCTAATACCCTCTTGCTTCTTGGTTTCGTTGATTTCTGTATATAGTAAGAGCTCTGCATGAGACATCAGATCCATAACCAGAACTCTTTTTACAGTGTCAGCGAAATAGGGCTAGTTTTTTGGTTTTAAAAATACTTTCAGCATAGCATTGCGAAACTCAGATTTTGATGCAAGCTCGGTATTATGTGAATGCTAAGGAAACAAGATGAAGTTCCAAAAACTTAATTGCTGAAGTAGTCACCTATAAGTTTGATGAATTCTAAACTCAAATTTAACAGAACTACGTCCTTTGGGAGAAAGACCGGCGGTGGTGAGGAGCAACACGAACATGGAGCGGTTGCTAGGGTTCTACGTCGCCTCTCGAATCACTCCCTCAGAAGCTCTGTTTTCTCCTGACATTTTTTGGATGCCTGCTTTAACAATGTGTAATTTTTTGGTCATTTGTTTCACATCATGCGAAATGAACGCACACCCCTATTAGATTAAAAACTATATCAGTATTGCCAAAGGTAATAATTTCACCTATCTCAATGATATTATATCCTACATTTTCAGAAATCTATGAATGTATCTTTGTGAAATATACTAATTTTACCTATGTTTCTTGTGGGTAATTTCACCTATATGATATAATGCCAATATATCTCAGAATTTAACACACATCAGTTTAGCAAAACCATCCATTCAACAAAACATTAGTTTAGGATGAGTGAAGCTAATCATTTGGATTCTGATTCTCATGAAGGGAAATATGTGTTGGCATTCTTGGATCGCAACATTTCTCAACACCTGCAGGCAATGTTGGGGATATCGCTTATCGGAAACTTATCGGTCGACCCAAGATAAGGGATAAATCGTCCGGTTTATCGACATATCGGCCGATTTATCGGCATACCGGCAGATAAATATCTGCCGATTTATCTTATCGGTCAGACACCGATAAGCGATAAATCGAACGATAAATCGAAAAATCGGAAGATATCTTGAACAGTGGCCGCAGGGGAAGAGTTGAAGTTACTTACTGGCAGTCTGGCACTACTTTCCATCTTCCATTGGGATTAATTTTGTAATTCCACTTATTTCGGAATGCAGAGAATAGTTAGCAGCTCTATGGAATATAAACTCTACCAAAATCAGATCAAGATCTTGAACCTCGAGTGCTCAACTAGTGACTAGCACGGTACTACTGAAACAAGTTACTACTGCATTCAATAATCAGGTTGCCGTTAAAAAAAAAATCAGCAGATTGCCCGAGGATCCAGCTTTGGCTGATTAGGAGTAGTTCAAGCTTCAATATGAACAAAAGATGACTATGGTTGCCCTTCTATGGTGCTGGTGGACAGAACGGAATAAAGCGAATCATAATGAGCCTCGGTTGTCAGTGGATGAACTGCAGTTTACAGTCCGTAGATATGTGGGTGAATGGACTGAATTTTTTGGATCAAAGCCAGTTTCAAAGCCGCAAACTGAAAAGAAATGGCAGCCACCTGATGATGATTGGATCATGATCAATATTGATGGTGCGTACCAGAATATATCAGGAAAAGGTGGCTGGGGGTGTGTTGCTCGTGACCATAGCTGCCAGCCAATCTTTGCTGCTGCTGGAGCTATACAAAATGCTGGTGAAGCCCTTCGGACTGAAACTGAAGCAATTCAGCAAGCTATTGCCATAGCGGATCAAATGGGAATTGGGCATCCGATTTTCGCCACTGATTGCCAAGTACTCGTAAATGCCATATCCTCCAATGCATATGATGATGCACCCTTGGGAGCCCTGTTCCGTGACATCAAGTATCAGCTAAGGCTCCCTCGCAAAAAAAAAAGTATCAGCTAAGGCTGATGTTCATTGATTATCGCCTCATCTATGTACCTAGATCATGTAACAAGCCTGCTCATGAATTGGCAGCATTAGGTGTGGCTGAGATGCTAGGATAACATTTGCATCTCTCTTCATTAATTGCATTCCACATCATTTTTTTTGTTTATGTGGCATCGATGTTACTACCTATGTTATTCTCACTATGACTAGTCTAAGGTGTGGTCAGAAAACTATCCAAGCAAGGTAATCAGTGCCATGTCCCGCGATTCTGCCGCACAAAGTTAATAGAATGTCTGCGTTCCATGTTAAAAAAAAAGTAGTTCACAATCACGCACGTTTTTCTTTAGGGACACAATCACGCACGTGAGCAACGGACCAGGAGAACACTGTTGGCCCAGCTGGTTCCCGCATCCGGCCCATAAATACCAAATCCTGGTCTGATCCTGCAGATTCTTCTAGAAAGTCCCCAAATCTTGATCGATCGATCAGGAATTGAACCAACGCCTACTCCCCATTCGCTCTCGCTCGCTCCCACCGTCGTCGCCGGCGCCGGCGCCGGCGCCATGGGGATCGATGTCACCCTACATGGAATCTACTCCTGCCTCCCGAAAACCTCGTTGCCCGCGGCCCCCTCCCTCTCCGCCACCATCTCGTCCCACACCGGCGAGGACCGCATCAGCGCCCTCCCCGACGACCTCCTGCGCATCGTCGTCTGCCGCCTCCCCCTCAGGGACGCAGCCCGCACCGCGGTGCTCTCCCCCCGCTGGCGTGGCCTCTGGCGCTCCACCCCGCTCGTCCTCCAAGATCGCCACCTCATCCCCTCGTCCGCCCTGCGCGACGGCAGCGGCCTCGCCGCGCTCGTCTCGCGCGTCCTCGCCCACCACCCGGGCCCCTTCCGCTGGGTGCACCTCTCTTGGAACTTCCTGGGCAACCACCAGGGAGACCTCGCGGAGTGGCTCCGCCTCTTCGCCGACAAGGGCGTCGAGACCCTCGTCCTCGTCAACCGCCCCTGGCCCCTCGACGTGCTCCTACCGGCGACCATCCTCCGCTGCTCCTCGCTCCGCCGCCTCTACCTTGGCCTCTGGCGATTCCCCGACACCACGGGCCACCCTCGCGGCCCCGACGTCTTCCCCCGCCTCCAAGAGCTCGGCATCTGCCACGCCATCTTGCAGGAGCGCGACCTCGAATACCTGCTCGACTGCAGCCCTGAGCTCAAGATCTTGGGCCTCATCGAGAGCTACGGATTCCCGTCGCGCGTCCGTATCAGCAGCGACAGCCTCTGCTGCGTGCTCCTCTGGTTCTCTACGGCTGAGGAGCTCGCCGTGGTGACGGCCCCACGTCTGCAGCGGCTCATCCTGTACCGCGGTACCGGCACCACCACTGTCAAGATTGGGGATGCTCCTGAACTCACCGTGCTCGGCTACTTGGACACGGCGAGCCACGTTCTTCAGATCGGCAACACCATCATCACGGTATGGTTGCGCTCGAATTTCCCTCTTCTTGTAGTATCCTAACCGCTGTCTGGACAAATCATGCATGATCCCCCTGACTGTGTGGTTGGATTTGCATTGACTTCAAATTAATCTGTGCGCATTGTTTACATTGATTTGCAGGCCGGGATGAAGAACGTGAGCCCGGATGCTATGGTTCCGAGTGTCAGGGTGTTAGCGCTGAACGTGCGTTTCAGAGTAGCAGAGGAAGTCAAGACGTTGCTCACTTTCCTGAGATGCTTTCCCCATGTCGAGACGCTACATGTTATGGTCGAGAGCATGATGATGGTGAGTTTGTGAACATGATCTCGCTCGACTCACACAGTTATTTTGCCTATCACAAGCACCGCAACTAAATTTGCCCTGCTGCAGATTCCACTATATTTCACTGAATCACACTCACGCTTGCTTTAATTTTGCTTTTTGCAGTCGTCCGTCGAAGAAGACCCGAGTGAAGCCAGTGACGATCTCGGCTCCAAGTTCTGGGAGCAGGTCGGTCGGATCGAGTGCGTGGCCTCGCGCGTGACGAAGGTATTGCTCGATGGTTTCAGCTGGGGTGTCAACGAGGTTGGATTCCTCGAGTTAGTGCTCGGGAGGGCAGAGATGCTGGAGAGCGCGGTGCTTCTGCTCAACAGTGGGATGACTTCGAAGGAGGTGACTCTGGCCACGCGCAAACTGGCGAGGCTGAAAGCTTCCGCAAAGTTTGCCAGCGACAAGTGTCAGTTGATGATGTTTGCACCTCCAATAGGTTGTTGGAGCTACGACAGAGCGTGTGATCTTTCTCTGGGTGACCCGTTTCCGTCGAGGCATGTCAGAGATGGGAAACTTCTGCATTGATCGTGTATGCTTTTTTTTGTGTGAGGGGAAACTCCTGTATGTTTGTTGTTATCTGCAACTCTGCCATGGAATTTCCTGGCTAGACTATTTTTGGTTGTGACTCAATTGCACATGCTGTCATCTATATGTGGCCTGACTTCGTTTGATGTTAATCACGCAACAATTCTGTATCTATGTTCGCTTTTTCTTTTTGCGGGGGATATCTGTCTGCTTGATGATGGTAGGGAATATCTATGTCTGCTTGATGATGGCGGGGAGTAAAACACACTAGTAGGTATAGTTTCCTAGAGTTGTGTATTTGAGTAAATAGTTTCCTAGAGTTTATCAGGTTATATTAAGTTATGCACTGATAGACTTATCATGTTCTTTAGTCAGTTTTGCCAACATGATGACAAATCTTGGGGGCTTTATGATGACTAGTAAACGTGCACGTGCAGCGCACGTATAATCTTCAAATCTCTTTGCTCATCCTCTCTCTTGAAATATTAACAAAATTAACAAATAGGCTAATATATTCATATATCAAAATCATCGCAAAGGTTTAATAATGTATTCTTGAGAATATTCAGTCGGTACCTCATACTCAAACTCCATGTAAACTGACAATATACTCAAACTCAAAATAAATATTGCTTGACACATAAAGAACGATGAATTGACTGACTTGTTACTTATAAATTTAAATTTTTCATTACTGAGAACATGGATCCAAGCCATTCTACTTAATATTAATTCCGGACCAATATGTCTAGTCTAGCTACTCCTACTACATCTTGCTGACACGCTTAAGCCAGGAAGTAAAGGTGAAAACCTCTCAACGCACTTGTAAAAAATACCGAAGAAGGAACAACATTTCCCTCTGTTATACAGCCAAACCCATGCATCGTCTTGGAACAGTGCGTGGTTAGATCCACCATAAAACTTCAGCTTCTTTGTTGGAGGTTCATTAGAGAGATTCACTTTGCCATTGGTGCGGTCAAAAGCATCAGCCATCTGTATCTCTAGAATTGTTACTATCTATTTGAAAATGCTGAGTTCCACTTCAAGCACCTGTTAGCATCCATCTTGGGCTGCTGGACAATGAATCATAACCAAAGAACTGCAAGTGGATAAAATGACATTAGATGACCGAATATAATAGATTAGTGTTGGGATGTAGATTACTTGAAGACGGCACATCATCAAGAATTTCAAGAAACTCCATGCATGGAAAAATAAATAATAGTTCATACTCGGGAACATAATGCAGCATACTTCACTTCGTATCTTTAATCTATTCTAGCACAAGAAATATTTGCTACAAACCCTGCTTCCATATTCAGCATGTTGGGCGAGGGGCTATTAAGCATAATTAACCAAACTAAAATAGAGTGATCCCATATCAACTATCAGCACATGTTACCAGAGATCCTAATATGCTTAACATAAACATTTAGAAATAATTTGTCCACTCCTAGTTGCGACCACATGGTATATAGCTACAAATTCAAAATATATATGTTCATCGTCAGAATCTTCTTCTCTAACAACTAACCTACATCTGCAATTGATGTTACAAAAAGCGATTGTGCAGGTCCATCTTAGCAGTTCTTTTCGGTATATTCATCATTTTTGAGTTGCATCCCTGTGTTTATGCAAGTCACCGACATGTATACATTAACAAAGCATAGATGATTAGGTATTTGGATAAAGTTTACTACAAAAATATAATGCCAACCAACCTATTCTGCTGGTGCAACATGTATAACAGCACATGGCATTAGCTAATACCCATGCCAGAAGCTTTGTCGAGATAGATATTTTCATCTGTGGCACTGAAGCTTCATGCGAAGCAAAACAAAACAAAAAATTAGTACAGAAAACGTAGCACAGAAAAACTCCATACTCATTTTCTTAGTAGTCAGTATGTTCTGACGTTTTGCATCTCCAAATGCTTAAAAGGGATTTGAAAAGCTATCATTCAGCATCCTGTAAGTAGTGGAAATAAGGGCAGAACTGATGAGTGGTGACCTCTTAGCAGCACTGTCTATCACCATCTTGAGGAACATACTGAACAATGGTGGATGTAACAGAATCAAAAGCACTGCAAATTACTTGTTTTCAAATAGTACTACACATCTCTGCACTTACAATGAACTACTTATTTACTAACTGGAGAAACATAACATGTGAAATGACATATCCATAAAATCAGCAAACCGGACCATGTAAATGATCAACTTCATAGTTCATACCTGCAAAGCGAAGAAGGAGCTGTATTGTGTGCTTTGCCAATAGTACAGAGGTAACAAATTTCAAGCAGCTTCCACATTCTATCTTTTTTTTTGTTGAAACCGGTACGTGCTTCCACATTCAATCGGTTGGCCAATTGTGCTTATACGTTAATCTGCTATGCTGCTACATGCACTGCTGGAGATAGGATGAACTGCAAGCAGGCGATGGATGAAAACAAAAAAAGGGGAAAGGATCGCCATATGATGCTTGATGAGATTTGTTGAAGGGAATTGGCGGCACCTGCTATGCTAGCTAGGTCCTCAGAGGCGGCGTGTCCTGATGAGACCTTGGTGGCAGCATGTGCGTGTGGAGCCTCGGCAGCCGTAGCTGCACGGTCGCGCATCCGGCCGAGGCCTCGGCGAACCGGGGCAGGCACGGAGGTCGGCTCGTGTCGCAGGAGGAGAGCGGGCCGGCGATGTGGCAGCGGCAGATGCGAGGCGGCGGCGTCGGGGATTGAGGGCCGGCGTGGCAAGTGCGAGGCGGCGGCGGGAATTGAGGGCGCCGGCGTCGGGGATGGAGGGCGGCGCCGGCGAGGCGTCGGCGACGGCGGGGATTGAGGGCGCCTTATGCGTTATTAGCGAACAATGTGGTTTATTTTCTGACTTGATTCGTGTAGCGAAGAGGTAAGTTTCGTGGTCAGTGCGTGGTCAGTCCCGTTAATAGCCATCGGATGAATTGATGTGCGGTTGAGATGATTTGGATCACCCCTGTCTCTCCCATTTTATATTAGTGGTGATTAATTTGTTAACTCTGAAAAATCAATGTAATCAGGTCCATTTGACATGACTTTTTATGATTATGAATATTCTGTAGTGGTGTGGCTCGACGCAGCATATGCGCAACCGCTGCTTGTGCGTCGATCGTGAAGAAGATGCAGGATGTGTCCGACAGAGTTCGCCATGTCAGCGCTGTGGCGGCTATGCAAGAACTTCACGGCAGACTGTGGGTGCAAGGCTGAGGTACAACAGGCCAGCGCGTTCTAGAAGAATCGATTACTTGAAGTGAATTCTCGAGGGAAAAATCATGTTCATGATTTATTAACTGACCGTAGCTAGGTGACTTAGCATTTTCAGCTACTTTGAATGAATCTGGGGTTGAGTAACCCACCGTAGTCGTCCTGCAGGACCTGAGGAAAACAAAATGGTAGATATTGAGATGAGGTTGTATTCGTTCGAAACCAAACATGACATAACAAGTAGCTGGATTAGTCAATACAACAAACACAGGTCGGTCCGACATCAGCAGGAAGTGAGCCGCACCAGCATGTCATTTCCCCCCTATATATACTGTCTAGTATCTGCACATCTATGAGATTGTTGTAGTACTTAAGACCCTTGGCATGATCTGTCCTCTTACATCTGCAGAGTTTGTCACCGAGTTTCAGAATCATTTTCAGAAAATAGTGCTTACCTGTACTTGTGCACTTAGTACCAGGGATAAGCCTGGGCCAAGCGATGGAGAACATGTACGCGTCCAAGTCCAAACCCATATTGTGCATAAGCTTTTACATCTTCCTGGTATCGAAAGGATCTGTTCATGTCTGAAATCAGAGAAACTTATTTTCTTGATTTGCACTCTGTGACTCTGTTCTTTCAGTTTATTTCAGAGCTAATAACTAAGAACTCATGCACAATCAAATCCTTAGTACCTTGTAATGGTACTAATCTGCTAAGGATCCATCCAACGATTAACCTTGGTGGGTGCAGATGTTGGGCTTCCTTTCATCCTCCATAGCTATGCCGATCGCCCAGAAATCCAGCTCCTGGGAGGCTGGGACAGACACTGTTCAGAGCTACCCAGTAATCTTACTTTTGCATCCTTTTTTTAACGAAGGCAAAAAGACTTGCCTTATTGATTAAATAAGAAGGAGTTTTACAGCACTTTTACAACCCCAGCCGAACGAGTAAGAGACGCTCGAACGACAAACCCGCGTAGCGAGGAAAACAACCCTCGCACACACACACATACGAAAACTACTCTCCGGGAATAATGGAACCCAAGTGTTTAGCTCCCGCGGCGCTCCACAATGCCGCCTCCATTTTGATCCGCTCAAAGATCACCGTTGGCATGGTAGAAACGTGGCGGAAGACGCGCGCATTCCTCTCATTCCAAACCTCCCAACAAACGATCATAATAGAGAAGCCAAGGATTTACGCCGGGTGCCGTTGGTGCAGATGACGGATTCCCACCAAGCGTGCATGGAGTCGAAAGAGTGCCCTGGCTAGTGTTGCATGTGGAGAGCCCGAGCCAAGTGATCACCATGTTCCAAATGCGGATGGTGTAGCGGCATTGAAAAAAAGGTGTGTGGCAGTTTCATCCTCCCTTTTGCAAAGTTGACAAAGACCACAGTTTGGCCAGCCACGACGGTGTAACCGGTCGACCGTCCACACCCGGTTTTGGAGAACAAGCCAAGCAAACAGCTTGCACTTGGGAGGCGCCCAGTTCTTCCAAACCATCTCCGGCATAGTGGATCTTGTCAGGCCTTCGAATTGGGCCTTGTAGGCGGATTTCGTTGTGTATAAGCCGGAATTGGTGAACTTCCAAGTAATGTCGTCAGACGTGTCCTCCACTAGGTGGAACTCACTCACCTTCGTCCAGAGATTGACGAACTCGGTGATATGTTGGGCGGTGATGCCCTCAGCCATGTTGATGTTGCTGATCCAAAACTCGTCCGTGATTCCCTTATTGACGGTGAAGTTTTTCCTAGTGGAGAGGGCAAAGATGGAAGGGGCCACCTCACTCGGCTTTAGCCCGTTCAGCCACGGGGAGTGCCAAAAATTGGCGGTGCGGCCATCCCCGATGGGTCGCGGCCCTACTTGTTACCGCGTCTTCCCGCGTCATGCTCAATGGACACCCTAATTAGCCTCATACATGCCATTGCCAAGCTTGTCGCCAAGATGATGGCCTCCCGCCTTGCACCCCTCATGGACACCCTAATTTCCAAGTCTCAAAGCGCTTTCATCAGGGGAGAAGTATCCATGACAACTTCATGTGTGTGAGAAATTATGTGCGGAGAATGCACCGCACCAACACGCCTACCATCCTCCTCAAGCTGGATCAAGAAAGCTTTTGACTCCGTGCAATGGTCTTACTTTTGCATCCTTATACTCTCATGCATGATGCACGAGGCTGCCGCCAACACGGCAGCAGACGAGTGCTGTTGTGTACGTATGGAGGACTTGGCAGATCAAGACACGGTGAGGCTGCCATGCTCTCGCTCGTTCCACCGTGAGTGTATCGTGCCCTGGTTCTACAAGGCGGCGACATGCCCAATGTGTCGCCTGGAGCAAGCAGTAGTAGTGTGTGTATAATGTGACCCGGACATTTGGCTCTCGGTGCAACGCCCTGATATGCGGGAATAATATTTAGAAAATCAAAACATTGTAAAAAAATCTGAATTTTTTACACTCAATACCTCAACGAGAATTATTTACTATCCAAATTTTTTACACTCAATACCAAGTGTTCTACTCGTGTAAAGAATTTGGATAGTAAATAATTCTCGTTGACTTCTGGACAAAAAAGTGAAATTTCTGTCGAATATAATGTGTATATAGCGCTACTTTAGGTAAATATTTTATCTAGGGTGCATTAAAAGTTATTTTTTGGCAAATTTTTTTGTACGGGTACAATACTTGGTAATGTTTGCCTGAATGTCAGTTTCTGAACTTTTTAAAAATTTAAAATTATTTTCGCATATCAGGGTATATGGTACCCAAGTTCTCCAAGGTATTTTCGGTGCATAATGTGTATATTTAATATTCTTGTACGTAATTTTCAAAAAAAAAAATCTTGTACGTACCTAGACCTTCTAAGTTGTCACAACATGTCAACATGTATGTGTCATCATTTTGGATCTAAAATATTCAGAAATGAGACGAGCCCTAGTAGAGGTTGGGTGGATCGATCAGTTTTTAATGTTTTTCTTGGATCCAATGAACTGGAGATTGCTTGACTGGTTACGGGCCCAATGGGCCGTAGTTGGTTAGCTTGTGATGGAACTGGGATGGCCCCTCATTGCCAAAGCCGAAGACTTTCGGTCCGTCGACCTGCCTCGATCTCCCAGCTTGTGCCTAAACCCCAAACCTGCCGCCGGCCAACATGCAGGGCGAGACACAGCAGCCACCGGCGTGTGTGTTGGAGGTGCTCGACGACGACGACCTTCTCGCCGAGATCATCGTCCGTGTCGGCTTCCCCAGCAACCTTGTCCGCGCCGCCACCGTCTGCAGGCGCTGGCTCCGGCTCGCCTCGGACCGCGCCTTCCTCGGCCGGTTCCGGAAGCTCCACCCACCTAGACTCCTCGGCTTCTACCTCGGACAGGGGATACATCGGAGCAATGCGCCGATCTTCTTCCCAATGCTGCCTCAACCCTTGCCCCCGGAGCTCGCCGCCGTCGTCCGCCGTGCGTGCTTCACGCTGGACCCATGGAGATCTCATGGGCCGACATTGTGGGCTGCTGGAACGGTCATGTCCTCACCAGCCGCAACTGCGCCGTCTTGGACGCACGCCACAACCCCAGTGAAATCCGACACAAATTGATATCTCTATTGCACAGCCCGATGTGCCCTCAGAGAGGTATGGCCGTCATCCCGACATTACACCTCCCTCCAGTCCAGGATGGCATCTTGTGCACCTATAGACAACTCTTCTTCCAAGAAGAAGGCCAAGTCTTGTCCTACTTTTATGTGATGGTGAATTCTACCAGAGATAAAACGAAATCGATATTGCACGTATACATGCTGCAAAATGACGATGATGATTGGTGCACGCATCTTACCTTGGCGGCGGACTACTTTGTTCATGCACAATCTATACCAACCTCTATGCTCATTGACAACAAAATATACATGGCGGGCGCACTGAATGAAATCATTGTCTTGGATTTGACGGCCTCGACCTTCTCTACGATCAAGCTCCCACAAGGGGTGGATTTCGGCATAAGAGGCACCACCATGCTATCACGCGGTGATGATCTTTATAGTGTCTATCTCATCCATGCCAAGGAGTTTCAACTTCACATCTGGCTCCACAAGGGGGGCAAATGGTTGTTCGTGGAGACCATTTGTTTGCGTGAAATGTGTGATCATTTGCTTAAGGATGAGCCCAATGCATTTCTCCAGATAAACCACATCGGGGACTATACAGGTGAGTTCATGTTCTTAGAGATGGGTCGATGCGCACTCCACTTGGATATCAAGTCTAGGACGCTGCGCAAAGTGTTCGAGATGACTCAAAAGGATCGATATTTTAAACGTCGTATATATCCCTTTATGACGATATGGCCTCCCATTTTTCCTGCACTCAAGGATCTTCATGCAAGGTTTGTCTTTTGTCCTTTTATTGATTTGTATAGCTCTCTTGTTTAGGTTACGTTGTTTTGCAATGTGCACCGTGCATTCCACTGTTTGTGTTCAGCAAAAGAGGAGTAAAAGCTGAAATGTGCCTAGCCTTTTTATCACGTTGACCACTGCGTTTGCTTGCACAAATTTTTGTCACAAACTTATCAAGCCAAGAATTTTAGCTTCAGCTTTCTTAAATCTAATCATGGTGCAATTATATATAGCTGACTTTTTTACAGTGAACCAAAAGTTTGTATGAGATCACTAATACCTCTTTTTCAACATTGCTCAGTGGATCCTCTAACCTTTTTATCAAATACAAATGGTAGATTTTACTCTGGTACTCTTGAGCTTAAGCATGATCTGTGATTCAAAAATATGACTGTGAAGATTTCCTTTTAAATGACGGTGCTAGTCCAAGCAAATAGTGGCTAATTAATGCTTTTGTTGCGTTTCTATTCGTACCATAAGAGTTCCCTTTACTACAAAATGGAACATATGTACGCCTGGGATATGAAGGCATTTAGCCTTAACTTGTATCTATTGGAAATATAAACTATCTTGCTTGAATGAATTCATCATTTTTTTTTGTGAGTGCACATAACAGTTAACTATCCTTATGCTAGCCACTTGTCTTTTGTTTGTCCATTTGAGACTTTGGTGCTTAAAGTGGCAAGAAAATAGATTTTGGTGCTCAATTAATTACCGCATCTTGAAACTTGCTCTGTTTTCTTTAAAACAGCAACGGCAAGTGAAGAACAAGAACAAGAGGACACTTTTGGATGGTCAGTGAAAAGGACACCATCAATGAAGAGCGTGATTGGACTCTGGGCAACGAGCTGAGGGGGAAGTGTGGAAGGATAGGAGCGCCCACGTAACTAGCGTATGGTACTGTGCGCGTGACGAATCCTAAACCAACATATGCCCCCTATATCCGCACCGCACCCAACAAATAGTACCCTCTTTTATCATTTTTTTGGTGTGTAATATGATTCTTAAAAAGAATGTTCTTAACACATGTATAAATAATATATTCATAAGGGTCGGTGGGATTATTTGACGGCCAGGTTTCCTCCAGCTCCATTGTCATATTTTTGTATTAATTGGTGTAATCTGTTGCCGCTACATATAATTTAGTGTTTGTTTATGTTGACAGATTCCCTGTAGGTGGGCCCCGCTTGTAACTACCTGCCTAGAAAAGAAAACCAGCCATGTCAGATCAAAGTACTCCCTCCGATCCATATTAGTGGTCACAACTTTGTCTAGATACACATGTATCTAGTCTAAATACTTAACTAGATACATATGAATTTAGACAAAGCTATGCCCACTAATATGGATCGGAGGGAGTACTTTCTTCATTTGCTCATTCAATTTGACACAAAGAAAACCGCTTGTAACTACCTGCAATGGAAAGGACCATGTGGAGGCAACGTTCCCGCTTTCTATGGCTGAAGGAAGGGGATTGCAACTCTCATTTCTTTCATATGAAAGCTTCTGCTCGGAGGAGGAAAAGTTTTATTCCTGTGGTCACGGTGGGAGATACAACAACTGTTGATCAGAGTTGCAAGCTCAAGGCATTTTGGGAACACTTTAATCAGCTGATTGGTACTTACAAACCCTGCTCGGACTCCTTGAACCTGTCTTCCCTGAATTTTCCTGAGGTGCAGCTGCAAAACCTTTCTCTGCCTATAACTGCAACTGAAGTTAAGGCTGCCATCTTTGACCTCCACCCTGAGAAAGCGCCGGGTCCTGATGGTTTCGCAGGCTTATTCTTCAGGCTGGCGTGGGACACCATCGAGACTGATGTGATGTGGGCAATGCAAAAGCTGCAAGCTGCCGGCACTCAAGGACTGAATAATTTGAACAATGCTTTACTGATACTCCTTCCAAAGACTCCTGATGCAAGTAAACCAAGCGAGTTCAGACCTATTAGCCTGGTTCACAGCTTTGGCA
Source organism: Poa pratensis (assembly GCA_947311845.1). NCBI lineage: Eukaryota > Viridiplantae > Streptophyta > Magnoliopsida > Poales > Poaceae > Poa > Poa pratensis. The sequence goes on from CAMZMU010000057.1 coordinate 8,746,259, forward strand.
AAATTTTCACAAAGATCCTAGCCACCAGACTGCAGCCTCTCATGCCCAGCCTTGTTGCTCCCTGTCAGAATGCATTCATCAAAGGGCGGTCAATTCATGACAACTTTGTGTATGTTCAGGGTGTCATTCATTCTCTCAAGCACAAGAAGATTCCTGCCCTTATGTTAAAGCTGGATATTTCAAAAGCCTTTGACTCAGTCTCCTGGGAATTCTTGATCAAGCTGTTGAAGCACAGAGGGTTTGGGGATGATTGGATCAGCTGGATTGTCTCTCTTCTCAGCACAAGCACCACAAAAGTGATTGTCAACGGAGAGCTTTCAGAGCAAATTGCACATACTAGAGGGCTTAGACAGGGAGACCCACTCTCTCCCCTGCTGTTCGTGTTGGTTATTGATTGCTTAGGGAGACTGCTGGAAAAAGCACAGGAAGATATGCTTTTACCTCCCATTGGAAATCAAATCCTCAGATTTAGAACTTCTATTTACGCTGATGATGTTGTCATTTTTCTGAGGCCTGAGTTGCTTGACCTGCAAGCAACATTCGCCATTCTAGATCTTTTTGGTAGAGCAACTGGTCTGAATACCAACTTAGCTAAAAGTAGCATCCTGCCTATCGCGTGTGCAAATTTGGATCTCACTTTCACCTCTGATGCCAACTGCAAACTAGAGCAATTTCCTTGTCAATACCTAGGGTTACCACTGTCTGATAAGCGTCTTAAAAGGGAAGCTTTCCTGCACCTGATTGACAAATTTATGAAGAAGCTCTCTTGTTGGAAAGCCAAGTGGATTTCTATGGCTGGGCGTTTGACGCTTATCACTGCTGTGCTGTCTGCTCTTCCAGCCTATCAGCTCATGGTTGTCTTGCACCCCAAATGGCTTCATAAGGAACTCAATAAATTGTGCCGTGCTTTTCTTTGGGCTGCTTCCGACAAGGTCACTGGGGGTAAATGTCTGGTCAATTGGTCTACTGTCTGCCTGCCCAAGCATTTGGGTGGTCTAGGGATCCCCAATCTTCAGTTGCAAAGCACTGCCCTTCGAGTTCGTTGGCTTTGGCAGCAAAGCACTGATCTCACCAAGCCTTGGCTTGGGCTTCCTCTGCCGACTGACAAGACAGTCACCGCTCTGTTTCAGGCTGCAACAGTAATCCAAATTCACAATGGCAATACAACAGCATTTTGGACAACTCATTGGTGTGAGGGCTGGCCTTTAAGCCAGCGTTTTCCCAACCTATACAAGCACTCTAAGAAGAAGAGTTGTTCTGTCCGTGCGGCTCTTACTCAAAAGGCATGGATTGCAAACATAAAACACCATCCCTCCATCTTGGTGCTTACTGAATATCTGCTCTTGTGGGAATTGTTGCAGAAGCAGGCCCCTCAGACTTTTGATCATTGTGAGGATACTGTCACGTGGCGTCTGACTGCAACTGGAAAATACTCTGCAGCTTCTGCTTATCATGCGCAACTTCTTGGACACATTCCATCTGAAGTTCTACCCCAAGTTTGGAAGACCAAAGCTACTCCCAAATGCCGGCTTCATACTTGGTTGCTTATGCATAACAAAGTGCTGACTGCAGACAACCTCGCCAAGAGAGGCTGGCCTCATGATCCGATCTGTAAGTTATGCCACATTCACCCTGAAACTGCTGCCCACATCTCGGCCTCTTGCTCGTTTGCTCGTCTGATCTGGCAAGACCCGCTTCAGCGTCTTGCACTTCCAGCCTCTTTGGTCCCTGACCCCCTCTGTGATCGGCTACAAGATTGGTGGAAAATCTGCACAACTGCTAACCCTCCTGCTATTGTCGATCGATGGCGTACCTTGGCACTCATCACTTGGTGGTTCCTGTGGAAGGAACGCAACAATCGGGTATTCAATAGCAAGGCCTCCAGACCCGAAGCCATTGCTGACTGTATAATGATTGAATTAAGTCACTGGAAAGTGGCAGGAGTTATTGGTGCGTCGCGGCTAACGGGAGATTAGTCCATTTAGTATTCCTTTCGGGCAGGAAAACCTGTTCTCATTTTTTTAGTTTTTGTTTACTACAGCTAGTTGTAGCTCCCCTCCCCTTTGTAACTGGATACTTACCGGCATTTGACCCGGCTTCTCTTATAAAATGAAAGCAGTGCCTACTGCCTTCCGTCAAAAAAACATTTTCAAAAATGAACATGTATTCGGTACTATCCTGTGAAAAAATGCAGTTCATTTGGACAAATGGTTTAGTAGATACTAATGATTTTGTCAAATTTTGAGAAAATCTCAACACATTTGGACTAGAGGTTTGAAAGATATTGTTAGTCTTAAGTCGGAGTTGGACGGTTGTTATGGCCAGGGTTTTTTTTTTTTTGCCAGAGCGCACTTACAAGTGGGACTCACTGAGACCTATCTGAAATGATTACATAAATATGTGGTGTTTTGCCCAACAAAGCAGTAGAATATGTGTTTTATGTGAAATCAGCAGTAAAGTAAACGATGGTTTGTGCAGTTCCCTGGAAAAACCTTCATATGTGCATACCTTGCCCTTGGCTGGTATCCGGCAAAAACCAAACATGAATTTTGATACCTGAGTACTTGGATTAGCTGTATCCTGAATTCCTTACACCCTGAGACAGTGAAGATGACCTCTTCTTCCCAAATGGTGAGTCTTCTGGTCTTGGCAGTTTTGCTTTTCCTCCTTACTAGAAAAAACTGGCAACAACCACATGGCATATGTGGTGAGCAACCCAAACAAAATCAATATATCATCAGAAAAAATTGGCAACACATATTTCAAGGCTGCGACATGCCCAATGTGTCGCCTGGAGCAAGTATGTGTCATCATTTTGGATCTAAAATATTCAGAAATGAGAAGAGCCCTAGTTGGTTGGATCGATCAGTTGTTCAAAGTGTTGTTGATTGGTGAATAAACTGGAGATTGCTTGACTGATTACGGGCCCAATAGGCCCTAGTTAGTTACCTCGTGATGGAACTGGGATGGCCCTTCATTGTCAAGCCGAGGCCTTTCAGTCCGTCGACCTGCCTCGATCTCCCTTGTACCTAAACCCCAAACCCGCCGCCGGCCAACATGCAGGGCGAGACACAACAGCCACCGGCGTGTGTGTTGGAGGTGCTCGACGATGACGACCTTCTCGCCGAGATCATCATCCGTGTCGGCTTCCCCAGCAACCTTGTCCGCGCCGCCACCGTCTGCAGGCGCTGGCTCCGGCTCGCCTCGGACCGCGCCTTCCTCGGCCGGTTCCGGAAGGTCCACCCACCTAAACTCCTCGGCTTCTACCTCGGACAGGAGATACATCTGAGCAATGCGCCGATCTTCTTCCCAATGCTGCCTCACCCCTTGCCCCCGGAGCTCGCCGCCGTCGTCCGCCGTGCGTGCTTCACGCTGGACCCATGGGAGATCTCATGGGCCGACATTGTGGGCTGCTGGAACGGTCATGTCCTCACCAGCCGCAACTGCGCCGTCCTGGACGCACGCCACAACCCCAGTGAAATCCGACACAAATTGATATCTCTATTGCACAGCCCGATGTGCCCTCAGAGAGGTATGGCCGTCATCCCGACATTACACCTCCCTCCAGTCCAGGATGGCATCTTGTGCACCTATAGACAACTCTTCTTCAAAGAAGAAGGCCAAGTCTTGTCATACTTTTATGTGATGGTGAATTCTACCAGAGATAAAACGAAATCGATATTGCACGTATACATGCTGCAAAATGGCGATGATGATTGGTGCACGCATCTTACCTTGGCGGCGGACTACTTTGTTCATGCACAATCTATACCAACCTCTATGCTCATTGACAACAAAATATACATGGCGGGCGCACTGAATGAAATCATTGTCTTGGATTTGACGGCCTCAACCTTCTCTACGATCAAGCTCCCACAAGGGGTGGATTTCGGCATAAGAGGCACCACCATGCTATCACGCGGTGATGATCTTTATGGTGTCTATCTCATCCATGCCAAGGAGTTTTAACTTCACATCTGGCTCCACAAGGGGGGCAAATGGTTGCTCGTGGAGACCATTTGTTTGCGTGAAATGTGTGATCATTTGCTTAAGGATGAGCCCACTGCATTTCTCCAGATAAACCACATCGGGGACTATACAGGTGAGTTCATGTTCTTAGAGATGGGTCGATGCGCACTCCACTTGGATGTCAAGTCTAGGACGCTGCGCAAAGTGTTCGAGATGACTCAAGAGGATCGATATTTTAAACGCCGTATATATCCCTTTATGATGATATGGCCTCCCATTTTTCCGCACTCAAGGATCTTCATGCAAGGTTTGTCTTTTGTCCTTTTATTTATTTGTATAGCTCTCTTGTTTAGGTTACGTTGTTTTGCAATGTGCTCCTTGCATTCCACTGTTTGTGTTCAGCAAAAGAGGAGTAAAAGCTGAAATGTGCCTAGCCTTTTTATTATGTTGACCACTGCGTTTGCTTGCACAAATTTTTGTCACAAACTTATCAAGCCTAGAGTTTTAGCTTCAGCTTTCTTAAATCTAATCATGTTGCAATTGTATATAGCCGACTTTTTGACAGTGAACCAAAAGTTTGTATGAGATCACTAATACTTCTTTTTCAACATTGCTTAGTGGATCCTCTAACCTTTTTCTCAAACACAAATGGTAGATTTTACTCTGGTACTCTTGAGCTTAAGCATGGTCTGTGATGCAAAAATATGACTGTGAAGATTTCCTTTTATATGACGGTGCTAGTCCAAGCAAATAGTGGTTAATTTATGCTTTTGTTGCGTTTCTGTTCTTACCATAAGAGTTCCGTTTACTACCAAATTGAACATATGTGCGCCTGGGATATGAAGGCATTTAGCATTAACTTGTATCTTTTGGAAATATAAACTATCTTGCTTGAATGAATTCATCGTTTCTTTGTGAGTGCAAGTAACAGTTAACTGTCCTTATGATAGCCACTTGTCTTTTGTTTGTCCATTTGATATTTTGGTGCTTATAGTGGCAAGAAAATATATTCTGGTGCTCAATTAATTACTGTCATCTTGAACTTGCTCTGTTTTCTTTAAAACTGCAATGGCAAGTGAAGAACAAGGACAAGGGGACACTTTTGGATGGTCAGTGACAAGGGCGCCATCAATGAAGAGCGTGATTGGACTCTGGGCAACGAGCTGAGGGGGAAGTGTTGAAGGATAGGAACGCCCACGTAACTAGCGTACTGTACGGTGCGCGTGACAAATCCTAAACCAACATATGCTCCCTATATCCGCACCCAACAAATAGTACCCTCTTTTATCCCTTTTTTTGTTGTGTGATATGATTCTTAAAAAAGATTGTTCTTGACACATGTATAAATAATATATTCATAACGGTCGGTGGGATTATTTGACGGCAAGGTTTCCTCTCCAGCTCCATTGTCATATTTTTGTATTCTAATTGGTGTAATCAGTTGCCGCTACATATAATTTGTGTTTGTTTATGTTGACAGATTCCCTGTAGGTGGGCCCCGCTTGTAAGTACCTGCCTAGAAAAGAAAACCGATCAAAGAACTTTGTTGATTTGCCCATTCAAATTGACACAAATTTCAACATTTTCAAAAATGAACATGTATTCGGTACTATCCCGTGAAAAAATGAAGTTCATTTGGACAAATGGTTTAGTAGATACTAATGTTTCAGTCAAATTTTGAGAAAATCTCAACACAGTTGGACTAGTGGTTTGAAAGATATTGTTAGTCTTAAGTTGGAGTTGGACAGTTGTTATGGCCAGTTTTTTTTTTTTTTGCCAGAGCGCACTTACAAGTGGGACTTACTTGTCAGACTCCTGTCAACATTACACTAGATTAGACCTAAATGTAAATGATTACACAAATATGTGGTGTTTTGCACAGCAAAGCAGTAGAATATGTGTTTTATGCGAAATCGGCACTAAAGTAAACGATGGTTTGTGCAGTTGCCTAGAAAAACCTTCATATGTGCATACCTTGCCCTTGGCTGGTATCCGGCGAAAACCAAACATGGATTTTGATACTTGAGTACTTGGATTAGCTGTATGCTGACAGTGAAGATGACCTCTTCTCCCAAGATGGTGAGTCTTTTGGTTCTTGGCAGTTTTGCTTTTCATCCTGACTAGAAAAACTGGCAGCACATATTTCTGGTCTCCCTTGCCCCTGCCGTGAACGTACCAACCCAGCTCTGTTTCCCTTCCTGACCAGACACCACCAAATCAAAAGCTGACGCCTCGCATGTGCTGCCCAACACCAATTTCTCTTACAGTAGTAGCACACTAGCACAACGCAAAAGCAGAGAGCGTTCACATCGATTGCTCCTAGGAGATTGATCATCTGATTCTGATCCCCACCATGGCTGAGGAGGAGCCCTCGCTGGCGCTGGGTCTGGTAACCACCAACAGCTCCCCGGGGACGACGGCGGTAGCGTCGACTCGCTCGGTGGCGCCGAATCGCTCGGAGCGCGCACGCCGGCGTACCATGAACGGGCTCTACGACGAGCTGGTCGCGCTGCTCCCCTCCCCACTCCCCCCTCGGGTTCGTCTTCGTCGTCCGTTCGTTCGAGTTCTTGGCGATTATTCGTTACCTTTTCGTTATGTTTCGGCCTTCGTTTCTGCTGATCGACGCATCGAGATCAATGCCGCCTGACTGACCGGCCGCAAAATTAATTACGGCGCAGGCGACCAGGGCGGACATCGTCGACGAGGCCATCGCGTACGTCAGGGCGCTCGAGGACACGGCCGCTGAGCTCGAGGCGTACAGGGCGGTGGCGGCCAGGCGGAGACCCGCGCGCGACGGCGTCGCCGAGATGGTCTCGTCCGGGGAGACGTCGTGCTTTGCCGTCCGGCTGCGGGAGGCAAGGCCCGGCGCGCTGACGCGCGTGATCGAGGTGTTCCACCGGCACAGCGTGCCCGTCCTGGCGGCCACCGTGACGCGAAACGGTGGGGAGGCGACGGTCACGGTCACGACGGCGGTGGTGGCGCCGGTTCTCACAGGGAAGATCGAAGCAGATATCATCAGCAATGCATGAGCACTGAGCAGTTTATTGATTCCTACTGATAACTTATTTCGTCTTGCTTTCTCGTTTGTCTGTCTCTCGTCAGATTTTGATGCTAACCTTAGTTTAGTAATTTAGTTCCTGCGGAGTCTTTTTGGTACGTATAAATTATTGATCGCCACGAGAATAGAGTAGCTAACTAGCTGTGGGAAAGCAGCTGTATGAGGGATTGAGGGTGAATCTTTATCTTTCTCATTATCGTTTCCTATTCAAGATAGTCAATCATGTGCTTGAGCAGAAAGTTGGTGGTTGTAGCTTTGTTCGCAACTTTGCCATTGATATTTTGGTCTCTATGCATGTTGCTCCCAATGAGAGGTTGAGTTGGCTGATTTCGTCTTCAACGAGATTCGCCTTGCTTCATTTATTCGATACTGAAGCTTTCCTTGTGCTCCCTCGATTCAAATCGTTGTTGACGACCAATTTCATGGAGTGATCTTCAAGGATACAATTCATGTAATGTGGACTACGGAGATTCCTGGTATGGCCAAATCAAGCAAGTCATCTTCTCGAAGGAAAGTGCAATATGTTGTTTCTCACGACAAGCCAACCAAGTTTGAAAAGTGCATGGCTTTATCTTTGGCTTGTGTCGCCCCAACTTCGTGGAGATTTGCGCTCTGAATAATGAGGGTAGGGCAAAGACAAACTAGCTCAGGGGGAAACTTCGTGAACGCAATGTTGAAGTGAATGGTGATGAGGAAATTCATTCTCCGAGTGGTTTTCTTGGTATGACTTTCCCTATATATCAAGGTTTTGAAGAATTCTTTACTCTTTCCGATGATGAAGAGGGTATTGGTACCCAAAATGATGGCGGCTCCAAGTGATCTTTTGGGTGGTCGCTAGTCTCTTTTCACTTGTTGCCAAAGGGCAGAAGTAATATATTAGATTGCACGTGATTCTTTATGGGACAAAGTTGCATGCCTCGCGCTTTTTTTATTCTTATGGGCGTGTGAAACTTGTTATATTTTTCATGTGAGACTATCTTTTAGTTGGATACCTTGTTATTTGAACCTTGTTATCGTTTATGTATGGATGTGAGAACTATTTGCTTATGATATGTGGTCCTTGATTGTTTTGCTCATATCCATGCCATGTTATCGTGTATGCAATGGCCTATTCTTATTTTTCTAGGTGCATTGCCATTGTTTTATGATTTAGGGGGAGTTTTCCCTAACCTGTAATGTGCATGTTAAATGCAAGATTATTCATGTGGACACATTTAGGGTGGGGGGCTTCTAAATCACACATATAATATTTTTTATTATATTTCATATTTGTTATGTCATTTAATCTTATTGTCACTAATTACCAAAAAAGGGGATTTAAAGGGCATTTATGCCCTTAATTATATTTTGGTGTTTGATGACGATATGATTAAAAGGGACTAATTTAGTCAGCTAAGTGTATTTACAAGTTCAAGTATCCTGGATCATAGACCATATAAGGGGAAAAAGAATCATTTTGAAGCATCGAAAGCAAAGAATAGCGGTAGCTCTTCTTCTTTTTTGCTTTCTTGAGTATAGGGCCCCGTGCGATTAAGAAGGGACCGAAAGGTGGTGCGGTTCTTTCTCAATTCATTCAATTTTTTTATATCTATTCCTTAGAAAAATATCTTCATCAGAAGTCTCGCGGGGTAGAGTTGCTGGAAAACTATGCTCTGTTCATGTGTCGCACTGTCTGTCAAGTGAAGCTTTCGTGACATGTCTAGAACCTATATGGCAGAGGCTCTGTTTTCCTTTAATACGGATAGGCATCAGACAGGCGTCGGACTTGCCTGGCACTCATCTGGCAACACTGTCACGGGCAACGGGTTCGTTTAGTGTGTTTGTCGAGTTGTCCGATGAATTTTCCAGATTGTCCGGTACATAGAACCGGAGCTAGTAGATGCAGTTTTTTTGTCATTTCCCCGTGGCCTAAGTGAGGTATCGGACTATCTGGCATTTTTTCTGCCGGACTATCCGGTGACCCAACTTTGGTTTGAATGGATGAAATTTTGTGAAGGTTTGGAGGTCACCTTAATTAAGGCCTACCACTAGTGATTGAGCTCCTAATTCGTTGGGGAGGCTCAAGGAGAAGAATATGAACCTTCGTGGTTTTGGGGTGTATTTCTTGGTATCCCACACATCTCCAATGGTGACATAGTTTCCTCTCAAGGAAGCGAACATTGTTGTTATATCTTCGTATCTGCGTGTCTTGGTTATTTCTATCTGACCTCTTTCACTTGTGTATGTATCTTTGTGATAGCCATCGAGTTTAAAGTACCTTATTGCATCTTATAGGTTGTTTCACTTAGTTGTTATGCTCACTTTATTTATCCACCCAAGCTCAAACTTGCGAAAAAACGTAATATTTGTAGAAACCTATCAACCCCTCTAGGTTACCATTTATATAATACGCGGAGAAAAAGGAAACGGAGGCAACCTAGTTGCCAACAAGGTGCTAACAATTGTACGCTTGCTTGGGTGAATAGGTGGAGATGGTAGTGCTTGCTTGGATAAATAGGTGGCGATGGTAGTGACAGGGAACCCTACACGTCATCTCTGTGAGACTTCAAGCGTTCATAAATGGAAATGGGGGTGGGGATATTGCGGGGAACACAAAACAAAACTAGAGGATGGTCTTATATAACAGTGATAGTTTTTGGTTTATAAATTAAACTTAAGGGACAATGGTACACTTAAGGGCTCGACAAGTAATTGGAGGATCCAATAAGCACCTCTTGAGTCTTGAGGTGATTTACAGACAAGGACAATGTTGGGTGTTTCTTTTGGCTAGAGATTCCAGACCCAAAAGAGCAAGCGCAAGCCCAAACACACACCCATAATTAAGATGGTTGTGAATACGTTGGAATGCGAATCAATGAAAGGTTGTTATAAGTATAGGTGATGTGGTAGCTAGCCGGAGTTGTGGAGGATATTGGGTGGTTTTTTATGCAAGACCCACGGTGCCAAAGGAGAGATGGTAAGAAATTATGGTAAGAAAGCAACAGTATCAAGCAAAAACAGAGTGAAGAGTTTCTTTTTTAGAAACACACACTTTATTAAACTTCAATATACACTGGAATACCCACGGGTACCCCACCATTGATATACCTGGTGCGGTCCAGCTAAAGGCCCACCTGGTGGCTCATCGAAGCCCAACAAATTGCGGGCAATCTCTTGGAGCACAAGACAAGGACTCCAATGCATAGTCGACTAGGACTCATGTAAATCTTGCCTGGCTACCTATATAAAGTCAGGTAGGGGCACCCTTTGAGTAGGGACAACAAGAGACAGCCACGGGAGAACCCTACGCCAGATCGAATCTGTGCCACCATAGCCATCACAGCAACCTTGTAAACTTCATCATCAATACCAGATCATACAAGCATGAGTAGTGTGTTACCCTCCGGTGGATTGAACCTGGGTAAATCCTTCTCCTTGTTAGCCGATGATACTACCAGCGCACACGTTTCCCTCTCCTCGAATCCCTAGTACCATCATCGATGGGTATTGCCGTGGTAACCCCACGTCAATTGACGCTGTCTATAATGCTACAAGCATTTTGTTGTGTTTCTATTTTTGGAAGTCTATGAATCCTTTTTGCACTCTTGTAACATCATTTTGTATAAATGTTGTGACCATGATGTAATAGTTTTGTTTTGGCTCAAGACCGAGATCTACCCTAGTAACTCGATGGGAGGATTGGTTGGTCGATCGGTCCGATGGCTAGCACTGCCCATTTTTTAAGGTGTAAAAGACTAACATATTGGCATGTAGGTTTATTTCCTAATCTTTATAATGATGTGTGTACTCCCTATATTTTTTAATAGAAGACGTATAAATTTTGGACAAAGTCAAACAATATAAAAATTGACTAAGTTTATAGATAAACTATTAACATCTATAAAATACATTAATATCATTAAATACATAATGAAATGTATTTTCCATATTATATTTACGTAGTTTTATCATTTTCAATAGTTTTTCCTACAACGTTAGTCAAAGTTATATTGATTGATTTTTTTTGAAAAATATACGCCTGATTTTGAGAGAGGGAGCTAGTATTAAAGAAGTGCTTTAATATACAGTATTTTTTGTAGATACGGTGGGATATATAGCGAGAGAGATTTTTCCAATATTTCTGTATTTGCCATCCGGGACCACTTTCGTGGAATAGGTTAGGAAAAATCATACTCCCTCCGTCCAAAAATAAGTGTCTCAAGTTTAACAAAAAGTGGATGTATGGTCATGTATAGATACATCCACTTTTTGTTAAACTTGAGACACTTATTTTTGGACGGAGCGAGTAGTATATAGCTGAAGTAAAAAAAATGTTAATACTAGGAATCGCAACGGCATGCCGAACGACCAGTCATAATATCCGCACTCTATTTTACCCTAGAGCGCACGGCGACAAAATGGCGGCGCAGGAGAGCTCTCCAGCCGAGCCCTTGCTCCCGGGCAAAGATGCGCAATGGAGTCTACAAGACGACGACAAGGAGGCGCAACTCCTCCCTCTTGGCATTTCCGGCACGTCGTTCTGGAGGAGCTGCCTCAACCTCAGCAATGTAATTTCAGGCACGCCCCAACCCAAAATGTCGAATCAATCTGTATTGTTCTTCCATTTGTTTCCTCCATTTGCGCATTGGTATATCTCGTCTTCTTCCTTGTAGGCATCGGGATGCTGTCCGTGTCATACGCGCTCTCGCAGGGTGGGTGGCTCAGCCTGGCACTCTTCGTCCTCGTCGGCGCAATCTGCTACTACACCGGCAAGCTGATCGACCGCTGCATGCGCGCGGACGACTCCGTCAGGAGCTACCCCGACATTGGGCAGCTCGCCTTCGGGCCCCACGGCCGGAGAGCCATCGGTGTCATCATGTACATCGAGCTCTACCTCGTTGCCATCAGCTTCCTCATCCTCGAGGGCGACAACCTCGACAAGCTCTTCCCTGGCACGAGCTTCGACCTGGCGGGCTACCGTGTGCAAGAGAAGCAGTTGTTCATCCTCGTGGCGGCCTCCGCCATCCTCCCCACGACATGGCTCAAGGATCTCAGCATGCTCGCCTACGTGTCAGCGGTCGGGCTCGTCGCCTCGGCATCCCTGACGGCGTCCCTTGCGTGGGCCGCCATAGCATCCGAGCATGACTTCCACGCGACAAAGACCAGCACCGTCTTGAACATGAGAGGGTTGCCAACCTCCCTCAGCCTCTACTTCGTCTGCTTCTCCGGCCACGGCGTCTTCCCCACGGTGTACTCCTCCATGAAGAAAAAGAGGGATTTCCCCAAGGTATCGACTGAAGCTATCGGACTAACTAATGCATACAGAGTCACAGACAGTGATAACTGACGGCTTAGTTCGTTTGATCCCCAATGTGCAGGTCCTGTTGATTTCTTCTGTGTTGTGTAGCCTCAACTACGCACTGACGGCGATCCTGGGCTACCTGTTATACGGCGACGACGTGCAGGCACAGGTGACGTTGAACCTGCCCACGGGGAAGATGTACACCAAGGTCGCCATCCTGACGACCCTGATCAACCCACTGGCCAAGTACGCGCTCGTCATCCAGCCCATCGCGGAGGCGATCGAGGCGAAGCTGCCCCTCGCCGAGAGGCGCCTCACCAGGGTGCTCATCAGCACCACCGTGCTCGCCAGCACAGTGGTGGCTGCATCCACCGTGCCCTTCTTCGGATACCTCATGTCCTTCACAGGATCCTCGCTCAATATCATCGTCGCCGTCCTGTTCCCGTGCTTGAGCTACCTTAAGATCTACATGCCCAGATCAGGAATCCACCGTTGCGAGGTTGCCGCGATCATCGGCGTGCTCGTGATAGGAGTGTGTGTCGCTGTTGTAGGCACTTACACCTCCGTGCACCAGATTATAGGCACATTCTGATTTTCCTCCCCCATTTGTCTGTTTCGTTGACAAACGACGAGGCCTGTAATGCTAGTTTGAGGAAGAGTTACTGACCGTCTATTTTGTCTTGCTTCTATAGAATTGTTAACTCCTGGCAATGCTTGTTCTAAAGAATCGGCAACTCCCAGTATTTTCCTCTGCTTCTGATTTCTTCTGCAATTTTGTATCAAGGTCAGATACAAGCATTGCACACACCGATTGTCAGGTATGATGGGTGCACAGGGTACAGATTGGCATAACAGTGAGTTGTCTGTGATTCTGACTTATGATGAGCGTATGAATTGTAAATCTAGTGCAAAGCCATAATTTAGTACAATCCTGCAAACTCATAGATTGGACGTAGAACACAGTATAGACTATCAACCTTTTTTTTTGCAAATACACACTTAAAAGTGCATATCATTTTGTATTAGCAGAAACATGTCAGCATACAGATAGTGCTACAGCCAAAAAAACATAAAATCAAAAACAAAAAAATGGTAAAACTGGAAGAAACAAAAGGAAAGGAGCACTACTGAATCGCATCTGGACCAGACGGTCTGGTAAGGTTGCCGAGCATGTTGTGGCAGCCACCTGAGAGCTCTCGCACCAGCGAGCATCCGAAGTTTTGCCTCTGAAAGGATAATCTACTAGTGCCGTCCAATCAGGGTTTGGCTCTGTCAAAGCCGCGATCGTTCCGAGGCCGCCAGATACATCACATTGTGAGCTAAAGCAGCAAGCGCTCACCTTTGATTTTATCCGCACCGGCGCAATCGGCACCAGCCAACTGCCGAAAACATCTCCTCCAGGTCGCGGGCAGATTGACTGAAGCGAGAACTGGCCTAGCGCTTAGTACCATACCTGCCTGGCAAAGACGAATTCAGAGTATATGCGACATTGTCCCCGCCATTTGGTCGCAAAGCAGGCACGCTGGCGGGTGCGGCAAACCGGTCTGCCACGGCCATGCAAAAATCATGCATTTCAGAGGGAGGCCATTCGTCCCAAATGGTGCGCCACTGCAGGGATTCGACCATGCCGGTGAAGAAAGCCTCATACACCGAGCGAGCACAGTACTGTCCAGAGGCCGAAAGATTCCAGATGAATTGATCATCACCGGGGGTACAATACCTGCACATCCATCACGTCCACAGCAGGAATTTGATAATCCCTGCAGTTTGCAAAAAAAAGTAGCAGGAGGAAGAGTAAAAATAGATCAACAAATTGCAAATCACAATATAGGGGTGTGTGCGTATACATATCACAGAAAGTCATGTGCATGAATAAGTAGAAGCGATATGTATGCTACATTTCTGGTGTGCAAAAGCTGAAGCAGAGAACGTATCTGACTTTCATTGTCGCTGAATGACAAGATCATGCAGCTCGCAGAGTAAATAGCTTGTACTCTAATGCAGGCGCTAACATGATTAGAAGATGACAATACATGATAGAAATAGCTTCAGCTTTTTTATAAACTAACATTATCAGAGGATTTCAAAGAAGCATGTATGATATAAACAACCACCATTAGAGAATTTTGTGAGGAATCTAGCAGCAAGGTGCTAAAAGCTAATGATAGTAGTCCTGGAAGGTAGTTGGCAAGTATTTGTAATTGATATATATTCTGGAAATCGAGAAAACAGCTCAAGCCACTGTGTGGGTTATAAGTGATTAAGAATTGGTAACACACGATAAAAATTAAGTTCAGAGTTTGTAATGATCTACTACTCGGAGTCACACAATTTATAGAAACAAGGAGTTTTGGACTGACCTCTCAACCATCGTGTTCTACCCAGCAACAAGGTGTATCAGGCTTGTTAACAGAATTCATTATCTTCGCACTGTAGACAAGTGAAAGAGCATATTTTAGTCCCTTGTGTTTTGTGTGTTGGTTAACAACACCAGTGAACATTTGACTAGGTATTAAGTGATGCAGATCTTAGTGGTACATAATACTTAATTGCATCAACACCAAAAAGGAGAAGAAAAGGCCTGAAGAATTTCTCAGTTTGACAGACCGGATATTCCGCCCCCATATCCGGCCCTCAAGTTTTTATCGAGGCCAGATTTTCTAAGGACGAAAGACGTCCAAGTGTGCGACTCTCTGGACTCCCCCGGATATTTGGGGCCGGAGATTTCCAGGAGGCCGGAATATTCCGGGGGGCCGGATATTCCGGGGTTGACTTAGGCCGGAATATCCGGCCTGCATGTCTTCAACGGTTACTTTTGTTGGAGGGGTATAAATACCCCTCCACCTACCTCCAGCCAAGGAGCTCGCCTAAAACTTGAAGACACCATTATTGCAAGCTCAAGATTTGCTAGATCTCCCTATCCCTCCACCCAAACTCGTTGATACTTGGAGGATTGAAGGAGAAGGCCCGGATCTACATCTTTACCAAGCCGTTCTTCATTTCCCCCTCATTCACTTGAGGGACCCTTTGCTAGGATTTCCTTTGTGAAAACCTAGCTCATTATTGTACTCACTTGTTGTCTTTGGGACAGATTTGTAGCTGTTCGGGAGCCCCCAACCCAATTGTGGGTTGTGCCCCGGATCGTTGTTGTAAGGGCTTCGGATTCCGCCATGAAGGATTCCGATAGTGGAAGGTGAACCAAACCTTTGTGGTGCGGTTCATCGGAGAAGGTGACGCCTTTGTGGCGGTTGAGTTTTGACCTTCGTGGTAGCTCACACCTCTCCAACGAGACGTACTCCCCTAAAAAGGAGGAACTCGGGATTACATCCGTGTCTCTGCGTGCTTTCACTTCGGTTACTTCTATCCTTGTTTATAGTCTTTACTTCGTGTATCTTGTTTAATTGCTAGCTTGTCATATTGATAAATTCACCTTAGTTGCATATCTAGAGAATTTACCTTTTGTGTCAAGCCTAATTTGAAAAAGTATTAAAATTGTAGTAGCACCTATTCACCCCCCCCCCCCCCCCTAGGTGTCATACGATCCGTTCAATTGGTATCAGAGCCTCGGCTCTCTTGTTGGGCTTAACCGCCTAAGAGAAGTATGACACAAAGTGATGATGATTCCGCGAAGGACCAAGCCACTCCGGCATCCATGGCCGATCTCAAAACGATGGAAACATCATTGACATCGTCCATCGATACCCAATTTGCTGAGATGCGTGACTTGCTCAAGCAACTCGCAAGTGGCAAGGTTCCTACGGAGACCATCTCACTAGAGGACTCCGCTAACTCCAATGACGGTGATACCGAGGTGGAAAAAGAGAAAAAGAAAGGGGTTGAAAACTCCGACCTTAAGAACTCCTCTCCATCCACAACCAAGCCAGAAAGTGGGAAGCCCGAGTACCATGAGGTCTCTCCTCATGGTGTCTACTCTCCCGACCCACTTATCCCTCATCCTCGCTTAAATACCTTAGGTCCTCCACCTAAGCTTAATGCATTGGCTTTTACTAGTTGGCAACACTCAATGAAATCTCATGTCAACAGTGCCTCTATCGAGCTTTGGAGGATCATACGAGTGGGATTCAAGGCCGTGGATCCAAACAACTTGACAAGAAGAGAGGTGGTTGATGCTCAACTCAATGCCTCCGCTCTTCACATGCTTGAACTTGCCGTTGGAGAAAATGGTATGCATCACATTCAACATGCCTCCAACGCCAAAGAAGCTTGGGATTGCCTTGAGGTGGCATTTCTTGGAAATGAAAGCATGAAGAGGAATAGATTTGATGCCTTGAGCAATGAGGCTGAAGGTTTCTACATGCTTGATAATGAAACTCATGAGGAGATGTATGGAAGACTCAAGATTCTTGCCAAAGCCTTTTATAATGTGGGGGCAACCTATGTGGATGATGTTTGGATCAAAAGGAAGTATGTGAATGCTCTCATGCCCTTCGAGCCCGTTGACTTGAAGGCCATACAAGGAAGACACAACTACCTTGACATGTCATCAAATGAAGTTATGCAAGAGATGCAAGCCTCCAAGGTTGCCACCAAGAATGCTCTAGACAACCGTGCTAGGGCCATGGGAATGAAACAAGGTCCCTCTCTTGCTTTGAAGGCCAAGGTTGTGTGCCTTGATGAACATGATGAAGTTGAAGCATGCCCGAACAACATTCCTCCCGATGATCTTGAACAAGCCCTCCATGGTCACATAGCTCTTGCAACAAGGACTTTTTGGCGTGACCCGGCCAAGGTAAAGGCTCAAGTTGATCTAACAAACAATCCAAGCGGGAAGAAGGAGTTGGCTAATAGAACAAAGACTTGCTACAATTGTCATAACAAGCATCATTTCATCAAAGATTGTCCTTATGAGAATAGAGAGCAAAACGGTGGAAGGCTTGTCCTCGAGAGCCAATCAAACATGATTCAAAAGAAGCCTTTTGTCAAGAAGAAGCCATTCTTTAAGAAAGCACCAAGAATTGTGTTGATGACTCAAGAAGAGTATCCTTCCGAGGACTCCGAAGAAGAAGAAGAACCCACTCATGAGGTGGCCGCATTGGCCATTGTATCAACTCCACCTCCTTCTCTCTTCGAATCCCCCAATGAGAACCTCTCCATCAACACCGCTTGTTGCCTCATGGCTCACGTCACCGAGGTATCATCTTCTACTCCCAAGACTATGCATGAAATAGATGATAAATCTAGTCTTGTGATTAAGAAAGAACTTGTTGCTTCCGATACTATTGTGGCTAACTTGCAAGGTGAAACAAAGGCATATATTGAGTCTCTCTTGAGACAACTTGATGCGGCCGAAGAAATCCTTGATGACAAGGGAAAAATTGAGAGAGAGGATGCTCTCACCATTGCATCCTTGAATGCCTCTCTTCAAGAACAGAATGAATATAGAACTTTTCTTGAGGAAAGACTTGAGTCTCTTGATGATAAAAATGATGAAATAATTGCTAAAATCATTAAGGATAGAGACCATGTCTTTGCTAAATATAAAGTGATTAAAAAGGAGAAAGTCGAGTTTCTGGTTGCTAATGCTAGATGATCAACTGTAAATATAGCGGAATAATTCGCACATAAACAACGGATGTCGTGTTCTCCTCAGGGACTAGGCAACGATAATTGTGCTCGACTAAAGCTAGGTCATCCAAAACATGGTTCAATTGCAAGAATTTAAAAGCTGTCTTTTTGTTGTTTTTGATTTAGGAATTAACACTAAACAGAGCAACGAATTATTAAAAGGCCCACAAGTACTAGCAGACAACTAAGATTGGGACATAAGCAATTTTGAGACAGGGATAGAGAAATTGACGAGGACATACACATGGACTACGAACTGATCACAATTATGCAGACACAAGCTACAAGTTTTGCAAGCACACAAACACACACGTACTAGCAAGCACGTACACATACACACACAGGTTCACTTGTAGCAGTAGTAGTACATGAACAAGCACATATATTTATTCCTAACAACTCACTACAGCTCACGAAACTTGGTTCTTAGAAATTGCAGGAATAATAGAGAGAAAGGAAGAGGGAATGAGTGAAGTCAACCCCAGGATTTCTTCAGGTTGGTGAAGAGGAGCAGCAGGTGGCGTTGAAGAGGAACTTCAGGTCGTTGTGGCCTTGGGGAAGAGCAGCGTCAGCAAGCGGCCGGACACGTCGGATGGAGCAGCAGCAGGGAACACGAGCTTCAGGTCGTTGAGGACTTTGGGGACGGCCGGCAGCGACAGGAGTTGAGGAAGAGCAGCAAGTTGGGAGGCTAGGGAAGATCAGCAAGTGTGGAGGCTAGGGAAGATCAGCAGCAAGGGTTGAGGAAGTCGTCGGCGTCCTTGGCGTCCTGGCGGCGACGCAAATCAGGGCTTGTGGAGCGGCGGAGCGGTGGTGGCGCGGAGGTGCAGCAGCTGGTGGCTTGGTGGCGCGGAGGTGCAGTGGCGCGGTGGAGTTGCGGTGGCGTGACGGCGTGCCCCCCGCTGGCCGGCGGTGGCGGCTGCCTGGAGGCTGAGCAGAGGTTGGGGATTAGGGATAGAGGCCGGCCTGCCTTCCGATGGAGGCTGCAGGCTCCTTTTTCCACTGATCCAATCTTGCTCTTTTGCATTTGTGTCCGTCTTCTTTTCTTTCTTCACAAGATCATCCCTCCATTCTTCAGCTAGCACCCCTGGATATTTAATCTTCTTTGCACGCAGGTCCTTCTATATATTGGTACACTAGCAGCTTT
The DNA here is from genome assembly GCA_947311845.1 of Poa pratensis. Taxonomy (NCBI): domain Eukaryota; kingdom Viridiplantae; phylum Streptophyta; class Magnoliopsida; order Poales; family Poaceae; genus Poa; species Poa pratensis. The sequence goes on from CAMZMU010000057.1 coordinate 8,765,297, forward strand.
GTCCAGAAAGAGAAGAACATGTGCCTTGTCGCACCGATCTCCAAGAAATATTGCAGGACTATGAATTTGTTCATTTGACCAAATGTTGTACTTATAGGAATCAATTTATAGCCACAATCAACTTCAAGTGATGCCAAAAGGTTAAGAAATGGTGCCAGAAATAATGCAAATATGAGACTGATCAACTCCCCCACACTTAACCTTTTGCTTGTCCTCAAGCAAAATCAAGAAATGACAACAGCATGATAATGAACAATGCTCTATCCTGAGAATACAAATGGTCATGCATATCAGATTCATTACAGTTTCTACACATGGATGATGCAAATTCCAGTTCTGAAATTGGCTTCAAATAACATAATTTCTCTATTTCTAGGTTCAGAGCAGGTGGGTCACTAAGATAAAGGAATTGGTGAGGAAATAAAATGAAAATGATCCAGAAAATGGCCCAGATGCAGAAGTTATGAATGCTAAGTTAGTGCTTCACCTGCTACAGTTCCCGAGAACATAGTAGGCTAATGCTGCAGATATGCATGAGTTAGCTAGTTAGGGTTAAGCAAGCACTTGTTTTTTGGGTTAGTGCGTCACAAGCTACCGATCCCGAGAACATAGCTTGCTAATGCAAAAAGTTGCTTTAAGATTCAGTCAAAATTTTCAGGTTAGTGCGTCACATACCACAATCCCGAGATTGTGGTTGCTAATGCATAAAGGATTGCAATTGTCAACATTTGGTTAGTTCCATGAGTTAGTGCTTCACATGTCACCGATCCCGAGAACATGACATGCTAACGCAAATGAGGGTTAGGAGGCCTTTAAAAGGATCATATCATTCGAATTCAAAACCAATTACATTATCTACATGCTCCACAAGCTTTGGACAGAGAAATATAGAAATTCAGTTTTGAAAGGTACTTCAGAACACAGGAATTTACACAGCTATAAGTAGAGATCATGAATGATTCATAATAGCATGAGAGTCCATTTAAACAGGCTAGAGCACTCCCTAAAACTTAGCTGTCATGTCCATCAAAATCAAACCAACAAATGTAATAAACCATCAAGTTCTGAATTTATGCACGGAATCCATTTTCAACATTTTGGATAATGCAACAGAATTAGTAACATGCAGCAAATGAATCTCCCCCACACTTAGAATTTACACAAGTAGTAGCAATCAGCTGGGGTAAGAAACAGCTCACCGGGCACATGTTGTAGCAGCTCACAATCTTCTGCATCCTTCTCCTCCTCCTCTTCATGCTCTCATCACTCTTCTCCTCATCACCATGCGATGAATCCACCAGGGTCCCATGGAATATCATCACGAAGGTCAACTTGCCATGGATGGTGCACAAACATAAACCTGAAAAAGCTCAAAACAAAGCAGCCAACACAAGTGATAGGGACAGTTCCCTCTAAATCATCAATAGAGATTGCATAGGCATTATCAATGGTTTTGTGTGCTTTGTTAAGGAGGTTGAAATCATACCTGAGATGGTTGAGGAAGAGTTTCGGGACTACCTTAATTGTAGATGTCACGGAAGATGCGATAGTAGAAATTTCCCGTGGGGAAAAGTCAACAATGGAAGTGGGAGAGATCCGCTTCTCAACATCTGAAGTAGCCTCATCATAATCGACAATGAAGATCTCCATCTCAGGCTCAAAAGAATATGAATCAATGTTGTTAACATCCTCGAAGGTAAACTTCTCCATATCTATTTCCAGCAGCACATCATCAATAGCAAGGGAAGGAAGCTTCTTAATATCAAAAGCAACGGACTGCAGCTCAGGCTCACACATGAAAGAGTTATCCAAGTTATGAATTGGATATGTAGCAATAGTGCCCACAGGAGCTGCAACAAGTGTGTCACTAAGAATGGCATCATCATCATCAAATAAGATAAGTTCAAGCTCCAACTTGTCATAAAGGGAATTGGATGTGCTCTTGAGATGTTGCTGCCCACAGAATACAACCTGATGGTGCTCGCTGCCACTTGCAGAAATCTGGGACTGTGGTGCACTCTCAGCTATCTTCATAGTACCATGTGTTTCCAGTTCTCCTTTTGTAACAGCAGCTAATTGCTCCAAGTTTGTGACTACAGGATGTTTGCTATCCCACTGAAACTGATGAAAAGCGAGGCTATCAATGAGGAGGATAGCATCTTCTATAGTCTTGGTCATGATTGATCCTTCAGCTGACATATCGATAAGTCTTCGTGAAGCACATGTCAAGCCTCTGTAGAAAATCTGCACCTCAAGCCATCTCTCAAGACCACGGTTTGGACATCTCCTGAGTAATGCCTTGTATCTTTCCCAAGCATCAAACAAGCTCTCGCCATCATGCTGAGTGAAACTGAAGATTTGGTCTCGAGTTGCGGCTTGCTTGTGTAGTGGGAAATACTTCTCCAAGAAAGCTTGTGAAATCTGCTCCCAACTGAATTCCCTTGAAGGCAGCGAATGATACCATTTCTTAGCAGCATCTCTCAGAGAGAATGTGAATAGCATACACCTGATAACATCTCGAGAAACCTGATGGTACTGGACTGTGTTGGCGTACTCCAAAACATTGCGAATGTGCTCATGAGGGTCTTCAGTGGGCAATCCCTTGAACTGATTATGTTGAACAAGAGCAATAAGTCCAGGCCTCAACTCAAAATTCGCTGCCTCAATAGCTGGCCAGACTGGCCCTGTCACATTCCACACATCACTTGGCATCCATAGATCACGAAGTAGGGCCATGTGCTCAAATGCAACTATCGGTTAGCCTGCAAACAATTAAGATGTCCTACACACTCACAAACAACAAACACTGGTGAGAGGGTTAGTATCCTAATAAGCCGAAGCAACAAAATAGTGAAGGGTAAAAGAAACACTGGAATGAATTTCACTGAAAATATAAACAAGAAACTACACTAAACCTAGTCTCTAGCCTAACACAATTGTTCGACGCTAGTCCCCGGCAACGGCGCCAAAATGATCAACTGTAAATATAGCGGAATAATTCGCACATAAACAACGGATGTCGTGTTCTCCTCAGGGACTAGGCAACGATAATTGTGCTCGACTAAAGCTAGGTCATCCAAAACATGGTTCAATTGCAAGAATTTAAAAGCTGTCTTTTTGTTGTTTTTGATTTAGGAATTAACACTAAACAGAGCAACGAATTATTAAAAGGCCCACAAGTACTAGCAAACAACTAAGATTGGGACAGAAGCAATTTTGAGACAGGGATAGAGAAATTGACGAGGACATACACATGGACTACGAACTGATCACAATTATGCAGACACAAGCTACAAGTTTTGCAAGCACACAAACACACACGTACTAGCAAGCACGTACACATACACACACAGGTTCACTTGTAGCAGTAGTAGTACATGAACAAGCACATATATTTATTCCTAACAACTCACTATAGCTCACGAAACTTGGTTCTTAGAAATTGCAGGAATAATAGAGAGAAAGGAAGAGGGAATGAGTGAAGTCAACCCCAGGATTTCTTCAGGTTGGTGAAGAGGAGCAGCAGGTGGCGTTGAAGAGGAACTTCAGGTCGTTGTGGCCTTGGGGAAGAGCAGCGTCAGCAAGCGGCCGGACACGTCGGATGGAGCAGCAGCAGGGAACACGAGCTTCAGGTCGTTGAGGACTTTGGGGACGGCCGGCAGCGACAGGAGTTGAGGAAGAGCAGCAAGTTGGGAGGCTAGGGAAGATCAGCAAGTGTGGAGGCTAGGGAAGATCAGCAGCAAGGGTTGAGGAAGTCGTCGGCGTCCTTGGCGTCCTGGCGGCGACGCAAATCAGGGCTTGTGGAGCGGCGGAGCGGTGGTGGCGCGGAGGTGCAACAGCTGGTGGCTTGGTGGCGCGGAGGTGCAGTGGCGCGGTGGAGTTGCGGTGGCGTGACGGCGCGCCCCCCGCTGGCCGGCGGTGGCGGCTGCCTGGAGGCTGAGCAGAGGTTGGGGATTAGGGATAGAGGCCGGCCTGCCTTCCGATGGAGGCTGCAGGCTCCTTTTTCCACTGATCCAATCTTGCTCTTTTGCATTTGTGTCCCTCTTCTTTTCTTTCTTCACAAGATCATCCCTCCATTCTTCAGCTAGCACCCCTGGATATTTAATCTTCTTTGCACGCAGGTCCTTCTATATATTGGTACACTAGCAGCTTTGTCCAGAAAGAGAAGAACATGTGCCTTGTCGCACCGATCTCCAAGAAATATTGCAGGACTATGAATTTGTTCATTTGACCAAATGTTGTAGTTATAGGAATCAATTTATAGCCACAATCAACTTCAAGTGATGCCAAAAGGTTAAGAAATGGTGCCAGAAATAATGCAAATATGACACTGATCACTAGACTCCTTGAAGATATGGAGAAACTTGACAAGGCTCACAAGGCCTTGGAAAGTACCCACTCTCTTCTAGTCAAGTCTCATGAGCAACTTCAAACTCAACTTTCTAAATCTAACTCACCTAGCACTTCTACTCCCTCTTGTGATCATGCAAATGTTATTGAGGAAAATGCTAGGTTGAAGGTTGAGCTTGCCAAGGCCACTAGTGCCAAGACCTCAATTCCTAAAGGTAAAGAAAAGGTTGTTGCTCAATGTTTGAGCAAAAGCCACACAAAGGGAAGGAGGGTCTTGGTTATGTAGCCAAGGCAAAGAAGAAGAAGAGCAACAACACAAGGCCAAGCCCGCACAAACCAAGACTCCCATTGCGAGTGGGAATGCCACTAGGGGCAAGACCACTCGTAGTGACTTTGCGGGAGATGCTAACCCTCACTACATTTTATATGTTGATTATTATGGTGATGTTTATGCAAATATGTTGGTCCTTATGATGGTTATGTTGCTCATGCTATTTGGGTTCCAAAGACCTTGTTGCTAACAAAGAGGACCCATTGCAAGATGGGTACCTAAAACCAAGCAATGATTTCTTGTAGGACTATGCTTCCGGTGGGTCTAAATGGGTGGTTGATAGTGGATGCACTAGTCATATGACCGGAAGCAAGGAGATCATGACGGAGTTGGGACCAAATATAAATCAAGCATCCGTCTCCTATGGTGATAAATCAAAAGCGGAGGTAAAGGCCTCGGCAAGGTGGTAGTTGCAAAGGATATCACCCTTGTAAATGTCATGCTTGTCGAGTCCCTCGGTTACAATCTTATGTCCGTTCGTGCACTTAATAAGATGAATTTTGATGTCCATTTTACTATTGATATGGTGGTACTCTTGAGGAGCAAGACTCTAAAGGTCATGTTCGTTGGGTATGTTGAAAATGAGTTGTTTGTGGTGGACTTTTCGGGGTCTACCAACACTCAAGCAATATGCCTATTCGGAAAGGCCGACGTGGGATGGTTGTGGCATCGCCGCTTGTCCCATGTCAACATGAGAACTTTGCAAAGTCTTCACAAGGGTGGCCACATTCTTGGACTAAAAGACAATGTTTCTTTTTCTAGAGATCGTCTTTGTAGGGCTTGTGTTGAAGGAAAGATGCATGATTCTCCCCATCCAAGCAAGACCATCATTTCATCAAAGAGGATATTGGAACTTCTTCATGTTGATCTCTTTGGTGCCGTGCCTCAACCAAGTCTTGGTGGGAAGAAATATTGTTTGGTGATTGTTGATGACTATTCAAGATTTACTTGGGTTTATTTCTTCAAGACGAAGGATGAGACCCAACAAGCCGTCATCGACTTTTCCAATGAAGTTCAACGCCAACACAATGTCCCTATATTGGTCATTAGGAGTGATAATGGCTCCGAGTTCAAGAACTACACCTAAATGAGTTTCTTAGTGAAGAGGGGATTCGTCATCAATATTCCGCTGCATATACCCCTCAACAAAATGGTGTAGCCGAAAGGAAGAACCGGACTCTCATGGATATGGCAAGGTCTATGTTGGCGGAGTTTAAGTCTCCATTTTCTTATGGGCCGAGCTATCTCCACGGCGTGTCATTCATCAAACCGGCTATTCTTTCGCGTTGGCAAGAAGTTTACACCTTATGAGATGCTCACCGGCAACAAGCCCAATGTCTCCTACTACCGAGTATTTGGTTGTAAGTGTTTCTATAAGATCAAAGTGTTCGTTTGTCTAAATTTGAATCTAAAGCTTTAGAGGGTGTTTTTGTTGGGTACGGTGCCGAATCTCACACCTATAGAGTCTATGACAAAACCGTTGGGAAAGTCATAGAATCTTGTGATGTGAGGTTCGATGAGAATGACGGCTCCCAAGTGGCGCAATTTCATGTTTGTGATGTAGATAATGAGAGCCTCAAGATGCTATAAGAAGAATGGGCATTGGTTTCCATCGTCCCGTTGAGATTCATTACGAGTCTCCTCAAGCAAGTCCAAGCTCCATTCAAGTGGAGACCTCTTCATCACAAGTTGAAACGGCGCCTATCATGGAAGCAAATGATGCACCACCCCAAGAACAAGTTCAAGACCCTCCTCATGTTGACCAAGTTGCTATGCAAGAACCAAGTTCTCCTATTGTTGATGCTAGCCAAGGTCATGACCAAGATCAACCCTCTCCTTCCATTGTTGAAGATGTGCTCAAGATGATCAAGGTCAACATTCCGGTCAAGACGGGGACTCAAATGATCAAGATGATCAAGAGATACCTCCAAGATGCAATAGAGATATCGAAGCCCGTCGTAAAGCAAGAGTTGCAAGGACTTTGAATTAAAGCCATAAGCTAGATCTTGGTGATGAAGAGAAGGTGACCACAAGGGCAATTGGCAAGCTTTAGTGAACATCAAGCTCATATTCCATGGTGGAACCAAAGAAAGTGTTTGAAGCTCTTGAAGATCCGGATTGGTTGGAAGCTATGCATGATGAACTCAATAACTTCAAGCGCAACAAAGTGTGGAATCTAGTTGAGAAGCCAAAAGATTGCCGCAATGTTATAGGCACAAGTGGATTTCAAGAACAAGCAAGATGACATGGAATGGTTGTGAGGAACAAGGCAAGATTGGTTGCACAAGGGTACTCTCAAGTTGAAGGCATTGATTTTGGAGAGACTTATGCACCCGTGGCTCGCCTTGAGTCCATCCGTATCCTTCTTGCATATGCATCACATCATAACTTTAAATTGCAACAAATGGATGTGAAAAGTGCCTTTCTTAATGGTCCTTTAAAGGAGTTGGTATATGTTAAGCAACCACCGGGTTTCGAGGACCCAAATTCCCTAACCATGTCTACAAGCTTGATAAGGCGCTCTATGGTCTCAAACAAGCACCTCGTGCTTGGTATGAGCACCTAAGAGAGCTATTGCTAGACCGTGGATTTGAATTGGGGCAAATCGATCCCACCCTCTTTACCAAGAGGGTTAAAGGGGAGCTTTTCATATGCCAACTTTATGTTGATGATATTATTTTGGCTCATCTAACAAAGCTTTCAATGATGAATTTTCAAAGCTTATGACCGATAGGTTCGAGATGTCCATGATGGGAGAGTTGAAGTTCTTCCTTGGTTTTGAGATCAAGCAATTGAGTGAAGGGACTTTCATTCTCAAGCCAAATACACCCAAGACATGCTCAAGAGGTTCAATATGCAAGATGCTAAAGAGAAGAGGTTTCCATGGACACCAAATGTCATCTTGAACTTAATCCAAAGGTAACGATGTTGATCAAAAACTTTATCGCTCTATGATTGGTTCTTTGCTTTATCTTTGTGCATCTAGACCCGATATTGTGTTGAGTGTAGGGGTGTGTGCAAGGTATCAAGCGGCTCCTAAAGATAGCCACTTGCAAGCGGTCAATAGAATCTTCGATATTTGGTTCATACCCCAAGGTTTGGTTTGTGGTATCCTAAGGTGTAACAGCCCGAAGTGGAAACCCTAAAAACCCGTGTAAAATTTTCGCTTTTGTGTTCCTTGCATCATGGCATCCTTGCATCAAGTGTAACAATTGGAACCTTTAAGTTGTCACTAGGGATTTGTGCTAGGGAAATGTGGTTGTTGCTAGGGAATTGTGGAGGTGTGACAACATCTAAAAACCAAATTGCCAAATCTGCTTCAACCAATTTCAAAACCCCGAAGGCACTCAATCTTGCAAAATAAAATCACTTTGACATCTCCTATTTGTCAAGGAGGTTCCAAGAGCTCCAAAAATAATATCTTGCACATGCTCCAAATTGTTAAAGGAGCAACATCTTTGAATTTAGCAAAATGCCATATCCCACCTTTCTAAACAAAAGTGGTTCGAAACATTTTATTTGGAGGCGCCAATTTTTGTGGAGCTCCCACATGATATAAAAAGGCTACCCAAATTTGGCATATTTTTCTAAAATATATGAGTGCCTCAATTAAATTCAGGGAACTGCTGCTGATTTTTAGAAGAAACAAAAGAAAAAGGACCAAACTGTAAAAAGTAAACTCGGATAATCCGATTTTGAAGGAATCGGATAATCCGAGCAAGTGCAGGGGGTTTTTCAGAAAGTGGTCATCTTCTTCCTCTCCTCCTGTAGCGACCCAGGAGCTCCCGTTCGTGCCGCACCCGCTCGATGCCGCGCTTGGCCGTCTCCTCTGCGAGGAGCAAGTCCACGAGACCCCACCTGACCTGCCCCTGCCCTATCCACTCACGCCCCTGCTCCCTCCTCTCCATTTCCTCTTCCCCGCGAGCTCCTCACCATGGCCGAGGCCGCCGTGCTCGCCGCCGACACCTGAGGCCACTCCGGGCCAATCGACGCCCATAGAAAGGTCCGCCGCGGCGCCTGCTTCCTCTCCACCACAGGAATCCACTCGAGGAGCCCGCAATCGACGCCATTGTCCGGATTTTCCGCCGACCCCCGCCGCGCCGTTCGCCGCCCGTCGGGTTCGATTGCCGCCAACCCCGACCGCCCCGTCCTTCCCGAGCTCACAAGCGAGTCTAGGGTGAGCTTGCGACCTCCCCTTGCCCTCAGTCCCTCCTCTCCCTCGCTGTGTCGCCGGCGCCGCAGGACGCAGTCCGCCGCCGTGCCTTTTTCCCGCGGCTCGGATATTCCGTTTTCTTCGCGACCGGATTTTCCGAGCCAGTCCAGTGCTAGCAAATTTCTAGTCCTTAGCGAGATTTCTGGCCTACGAAACGATCGGATAATCCGAGACGATACGATTCGGATTTTCCGAAGTCTGGCAGTACGAGGAGACACCAAGTCCTTAGCCAAAATTTCGAAGTTACTGTTCCATCGGATATTCCGATTTGAAATAAATCAGAAATTCCGAATTTATCCAGTACAAAAATAACTTGATACTGTCTCAATTACTTGTCTTCCTAAATGGATTAAATAGTTGTTTGTGTTGGATTTAATTTATAACCAGGACATGGTTAAAAGAGGAATTTAAAATAATTCAAATCACATATTTAACCTAGTAATGATAAAAGTAATAACTTTTATCGGTGCAACATAAAATTGATGTATTATACCAAATTGCTCCGGAATTTATGGATTTAATAAGTGGCATCATCACATGCATGTTTACCTCATTTTTAAAGCACAGGAAAACATTAAAAACAAGGTAGAGCAATATTTTTCTCTTTTGGGGATATTTATCTCTCGCTCCCCATTTAAAATTGGTCGATCTTGCTTTAATAATTCCAGTGCTTTAACACTGTCATGTCATCATGTGTTTGCGCATTGCATTTGTTAAATCATGTGTGGTGCTTGATTCGTTCTCTCTCGATGTTTTGTGCCTCGATAGATCAAGCAACCGGGGTTACTCCACAATACCCCGAAGAGCCGTACTACGAGCACCTTGATCAAGGCAAGCGTAATCCCCCCCTCTGAGCATATCTTATCCTATGTTTCCGCAAATATTTTCTCCACTATAATATTGCATGCGGTTCTAAATGTCAATTTTGCTGGATTAGAGTATCCCATAGTTGCATTAAGATTCCGATGCCAATACCTGTTTTCCCTCCTATTATCCATAGGTTTGTACTGTTGGCCTGAGATACTTACTATGCTATGTTGATGCTTAGCCATGCTTAGTTAATTGCATAGCTATACGATGGATGAGTCATGTGGGAAACAGGTGATGAGATGAGAATGATGGTGGAGAATTGTGGTGACGGATAATAAAATGCTTAAAGGTGGGGATGAGAGGCCACATGGGATGTGGTGGGTTGTCTCGTTCTCGCCGCCTAAGTGCGAGTTCTCGCCTACGAGCCAAGTTGAGCGTGCAACCATGCGTGGGCATATGGAACCTCGTCGACTGACTAACTTGTGGCGGACTAGCCGAGGGTCCTCTAGTTTGGCTTTCCATTTGCGCGTGCGTTGAGATGGTGGCCAAGACTGAGATGAGGATGGTTGTGTCAGGAAAATAAGTGGCCGCAGGACAGGGTGCGAGAAGGTACCTCTTGTCCTACCGCCACTGATGATCCTGGGTTAGTCTTAAGCGAGGTAAAGGTCGTAGCCGCTCCCACCCAGCCGGCTTTCCCCGGAAGAGAGCTAAGAGCTAGGCAATGGGCCGGACGGTACGCATGGATAAGAAGCTGGGAGGTCCCTCGGGAACCCGGCGACTTTCACATTGTACACCCCTGCAGGGTTAAATCTTTTCGAAAAGCCGTGTCCGCGGTTATGGACGACTTGGTGACGGATTCAGAGATCATAGAATAACTTTAACGGAATGATTAAAAACTGGGTACTAGAGGTACCACTCACAATTGCAAGGTGAGCTTCCTCGAGGGTGATTCGGGAGGTGCCTTTGATGAACAGGTACAATGGTTGATGATGGTTGATGATGAGTAAGGTGATGAAAGAAAGAGTTACTCCTTATCTCTTTTCAAAGTATTCTGATTAGACGATGCCTTTGAGTTATGTTTCCATAAATAAAATCAGCTTTATGCAAAACAAACATATAACTTTGAAAGCCTCATCGAGCTAAAGCTCTATATATAATCTTGCGAGTTCGTCGAACTCAACGTCGTTTGTTTTGTTTCAGAGGAGGACTTCACCGACCTCGAAGGTGGGTTCTTTGTTGACGTCGACGAGTAGTCTGGGGTTCCCAGGTGGCAGCTTGGGATATTCCGGATCAGCTGGCGCTGTGATGTTTATTTGTAGGCCTCTTAGGCCATAATTTGGTTCTTGTTGTTTAGAACAACTTATTTTTGCTTCCGCTTGATGTAATGTTGGGTCTGTGACCTCTGGATGTCATTTGCTATCTTTCTCTATTATAAGAGTTGAACTATATGATTTGTGTCGTAGAGTCGGTGATGTGCCAGTTGTTCCACAAGTCTTGATCTCTCTATTATACGCTGAGGGTTGTGCCTGTGTTAAGGCATCAATCGGGGAGTTGCGTTGCCGATGATCCATTCCGAGCAACGCCTGCCAAAGGTTTTGGCCGGGGATTGGTAAACCCGTAACCTCCGTTTGTATCGCTTAACCGGTGACACACAGCATCACTGTATAACAGTCGGGTCGGGGCGCCACATAAGGACTCAAATTTCTCGCTTGCCGGGTACACGGATTCGGATTGGGCTGGTTGTAAGGATGATAGGAAATCAACTTCCGGGGCATGCCAATTCCTTGGTAGGTCCTTGGTGAGTTGGTCTTCTAAGAAGCAAAATTGTATATCTCTCTCCACCACCGAAGCCGAGTATGTGGCAGCCGCTAGTGCTTGCACTCAATTGCTATGGATGAGGCAAACTTTAAAGGAATACGGTGTCCATTGTGACAAAGTGCCTCTTTTATGTGACAATGAAAGTGCTATCAAGATTGGTCACAACCTAGTGGAACACTCAAGAACGAAGCATATTGAGATTCGTTATCACTTTATTCGTGATCACATTACCCGGGGTGACATTGAGCTTGGCTATATTCCAACCAAGAACCAACTTGCCGATATGTTCATGAAGCCACTTGATGAAGCAAGATTCACTTATTTGAGGCATGAGCTAAATATCGTGGATTCAAGGAGCGTGGCTTGACTATCTTGCATACAAACCTATTTTTTGACTATCTATTGGTTTAGGTGTAGGCATGGACATAGGGGGAGTGCGGCCCTGATTCATTGGACCATCCCTCCCCCCATTATGCCGACATTAAGAACTCATTTGCCTGTCTACTTTCATTTGTTGAAATTGTGAGCTTAAAATGACGAGTAGTGGTTGTGAACTCTAGATATATCTTTGCGGTGTCACGCCACAAACTCATACATGGTGGCCTAGGCCACCGCCCTCTTCTTTGCGAAGAGTTGGTTCTTTCGGATGTTTATTGAATTTTGATCTTATTTGCTCGTCCGTCGGTTCTTCATGGAAAACACATTCAATCTTGGCATTTTTAGTTGTTTGATTCTTGCAAGTTTGATGTGAAGTACCATTGTCAGTTTGGCTATCTTAATCCCATTCCTTTCCCTTCTAAAAACTTTTCTCTCTAAAGAACAAGTCACCTTTTGTCTCTAGGAAGTGTGGTTTTGCAGGCTGAATTTTCAGTGCTTTGCACTGAAAATTTTCAGGCCGGAATATCCGGCCTTGCGGTTAGTCTTTTTTTATTTAGGGAGAGGGCACGGGGTGAAGGGCTCACTCGAGCCTTTCTTCCACCTCCGTCCCTTCTCTCTCCAGCCGCCGCCGCCTGCTCGACCCGCCTCCTCCAGCGCCTCCAACCGCCGGTTCCTTTGGCCCTTGGCCGGATCTGGACCTCCTCCTCCGTGGGAACCTTTCTCTCCACGCCATTTCCTCCATGGATGAGGGTAACGTCCTCCTTCTCAAACCCTAGGTGGTGACCACCTATTTTTGTTGAAGATATTTCCCCTGATGATTCCTTGGAGTTTTATGGTGCCTTTTGTTCCCTCTTACTGCTAAACACACTAGGCTAGCCCCAATGTTATCAATCTAGTTTTAGATCTAGGTTAAATCACTGTACTGCTGTCAACTTCGTCAGGCCGGAATATCCGGTCCTGCCTGGACCGGAATATCCGGCCCCTGTTTTTCCTTTTTTTTAGCAGTATTGTGACTTGCCTCGTACTAACTAGCATTGATCCTTTGGTGCTTTCCTATTGTATCTAGTAGTGCTTCCTGTTCTCATTTCCATGGTGCCTTGTGTATCCTTATCTTTTGCTCCCACCTATTGCTTTACCTCACAGGTGACTCAAGCTTGGCTCCTCCGAAGAAGCAGTATCACCGCAAGAGAGATCTTCACCGCAATGCGGACGGAGTGGTTGTGGATGAGGTTGTGCTCCGGTAGCAAAAGATGGAGCAAGCCCGAAAAATGAAGCAACAAACAAAAGAAAAGAGCAATGCTTCCTCGTCTAAGAAGCGGAAGGGCAAGGAACAAAGGCCAAACTACAAAGATATGCCCAGCCATGATTACACCGTGATTAGGCAAGGGGATTGGTACTCTGCTGCCCCCCAAGATGAAGAAATTGAAGATACTAGCTTCTGGTGCATGGAGCAAATGCATATCTACCGAGACATTTTTCTCACCTTCAAATATCTCATTCGCCCGATGCAACCCATTAAGTTGCAGTATCTCAAGTCCAAGGAGGCTTTTGCTCAAACTGTGCAAGTGATCAAGCATCTCGGGATAATTCGTCTCATGGAGTTTCAGTGTGCCTACAGTGCTCCCCTCGTGATGCAGTTTTTCTCCACTCTTGTGATGAAAGCGGATGATGCCAAGACACTCAAATGGATGTCCGGATCAACCTATTGTGAGGCAAACTTCTATGACTTTGCTCGAGCCCTTTGCTATGGCTACAATGGCCTCACTCCCGTTGGTCGCCGCCTCCACTCCGCTGACAAGCCCAACAAGAACAAGCTAGCCGCTTTGTATGGCCATGGTGGCAAAATTGGGTTCAAGACTGGATTGCTCCCTCTTTATGATCAGCTTGTGTGCATCTTCCGGGAGAACATTGCTCCAAGTGGAGGAAACAATGATGCCATTCGTTCCGGACTTGTCAACTTGCTCTGTCTTGCTTATGATTTTGTTACAAATGAAGACCCGGACAAAGTGTTCAAGATTGATGTCATGGATTTTATCTACAATGAAATGTATGAGGCTTTGGTGGGTCGGTACTCTATTCCTTATGCTCCATACATCATGGCGCTCATCAAGGCCACCTTGGCAAAGAAAGGGCAAGAACTAAGTGATGATGATTGTGAGGCTCACGACTACAAGAGAATCTATGTCAAGAAATATGTGGCTGCCCCTTCCCCTATCGCTGCACCTAGTTTCATGAGAGATGCTCGTGCTAGTGGACACACTCGTCAGCCCATCTCTTGTGACCCGCACATCAAGAAATTGAATTGGTTCCAACAGAAGATCCTTTGCATGAAGGTGGAATTCGCAAGGAACAATATGATGCCTACCGTGAGAGACAGCTTATCCTCTCCCGTCTTCCTAGTGCACCCGGTGACCCTCCCGTCGCAGCTCCTCTTGCTTATGATAAGTGGAATGTCGGTGCTCATACCAACTGGGTTCAGTTGGAGAAGGATCTTGTTGCGACAGCTGCTGAAGCCCCCTCCTATCCCACCTACACTCCTGCTCCTGATTATGGCAACGAAGAGTATGACGAAGATGGTGACTCTGATGATGAGGATGAGGTCGAGGATTCCGAGGAGGAGCCCGAAGCTTCCCGTTGAGTCTCTTGGGACGTAGCATCGCTTTTTCTCTCTTTTTGGTGTCTCGATGCCAAAGGGGGAGAATTAGTTCTATTAGGTTGCGGGATTTGCATGGGTTCGGGCACAAGCATATGCGTCTACCATTTCTTGAGAGCTTGTGTCCATTTATCTTTCTTTGTCGAACTTGTTGCTATTTGTGTCATGAACTTTGTGTGGTTATGGTATGTATGAGACTATGGATTTCGGATTTATCTATGTATGAGACTATGGATTTTGGATTTATCTATGTATGAGTCTATGGACTTCGGATTTATCTATGGTTGAGATTGTATTGTATTGTGCATGGTTATATATGCTACATCTCTCGGCACAAGGTATAATCTCAAAATCTCAATCTATTTGGATATGTCTCATTTTGTGCAATTATGTCATTGCTTATATCATGTTGGATATATTTTGTTGGACGGTTCCCCTCCTTATGTGTGTATTTGCACTCCAAGGCAAATAAAATGATATGCACACATGTAGGGGGAGATCCCTCCAATTTTGTTGCGAACATGGTAGTGTTGTGAATTTTATTGCAAATCCTAGTGTTGTCATCTAACACCAAAAAGGGGGAGATTGAAAGAGCATATTTTAGTCCCTTGTGTTTTGTGTGTTAGTTAACAACACTAGTGAACATTTGACTAGGTATTAAGTGATGCATGTCTTAGTGGTACATAATACTTAATTGCATCAACACCAAAAAGGAGAAGAAAAGGCCTGAAGAATTTCTCAGTTTGACAGACCGGATATTCCGGCCCCAGTGGGGGCCTGGGGCCGGAATATCCGGCCCTCAAGTTTTTGTCGAGGCCAGATTTTCTAAGGACGAAAGACGTCCAAGTGTGCGACTCTCTGGACTCCCCCGGATATTTGGGGCCGGAGATTTCCAGGAGGCCGGAATATTCCGAGGGGCCGGATATTCCGGGGTTGACTTAGGCCGGAATATCCGGCCTGCCTGTTTTCAACGGTTACTTTTGTTGGAGGGGTATAAATACCCCTCCACCTACCTCCAGCCAAGGAGCTTGCCCAAAACTTGAAGACACCATTATTGCAAGCTCAAGATTTGCTAGATCTCCCAATCCCTCCACTCAAACTCGTTGATACTTGGAGGATTGAAGGAGAAGGCCCGGATCTACATCTTCACCAAGCCGTTCTTCATTTCCCCCTCATTCACTTGAGGGACCCTTTGCTAGGATTTCTTTTGGGAAAACCTAGCTCATTATTGTACTCACTTGTTGTCTTTGTGACAGATTTGTAGCTGTTCGGGAGCCCCCAACCCAATTGTGGGTTGTGCCCCGGATCGTTGTTGTAAGGGCTCCGGATTCCGCCTTGAAGAATTCCGATAGTGGAAGGTGAACCAAAACTTTGTGGTGCGGTTCATCGGAGAAGGTGACGCCTTTGTGGCGGTTGAGTTTTGACCTTCGTGGTAGCTCACACCTCTCCAACGAGACGTACTCGCCTAAAAAGGAGGAACTCAGGATTACATCCGTGTCTCCGCGTGCTTTCACTTCGGTTACTTCTATCCTTGTTTATAGCCTTTACTTCGTGTATCTTGTTTAATTGCTAGCTTGTCATATAGGTAAATTCACCTTAGTTGCATGTCTAGAGAATTTACCTTTTGTGTCAAGCCTAATTTGAAAAAGTATTAAAATTGGAGTAGCACCTATTCACCCCCCTAGGTGTCATACGATCCGTTCAACAAGAGAACTTCTGATCTGCAAACGTGACATCCAGAATTTTGAGATAGACAGTACCACGACAGAACAATTAAACATCTACACCAGATCTAAGCCAGCAATGGGATGCATAAAACTGTCAGAAGTATTTCCACTAAGCTAGTTTAGCTTCAAGCTAAATTATCAACATTCAAGCTTGCGGGAAGGAATGCTCTCACTAAATTCTAGTCTTTCACAGAACTCCAGAAAGATAAATGTAAATGTGGTGTGCAAGTTTGAACACAACGAATGCTGAAGCTAGCTTGGGAGCTGTGATTCGTCCCATCTTGATGTCAGCTTGGAAGTATATTGGATGATGTGATTCAGTGGAAGTGGCTGAGGCTGAGGCTGTTGCTTGCGTCAAGGGCATCCGGTTAGCTCATCACCATACCGAGGAACACTTTATTGTTGAAATTGATTGTGCAGGTGTAGCGGTAACCATAAATTCAACTGAAGAGAACAAATCGAACTGCTGGTATCTTTATCATGAAGCTAGACAGATGAAGACCAGTGTGCAGGAGTGTTATGTGGGCTATGTTACGAGAACCGGCAACTCTGTGACACATGGTCTGACAAAGTTAGCTAGGGAGAACTGTGAGTGTGTGTTAAAAGGTGCAGTTCCTACCTGCATGATGGAACTGACCTTGTATTTTCCCTAATTGATACTCCCTCCGTTCCAAATTAAATGACTTCCATTTGTGTACATGTGGATGTATGTCTAGATACATCCACATGTGGACAAATGAAAGTCAATTAAAATGGAACGGAGGGAGTAGATCTCACCCTTCGTCAAAAAAGGAACTCCAGAAAGGCTCCAAAGTTCAGTAGGCGGTGACCAAAGACCATATAATCAACACTTCTAATTAGCAGGCATGATCTGATGAATTAGGTTGGTCTACTGACATAGTACATATAGCTTTCATTGGATGGAAACATCGCATAGCCAAAATATGTGCAACAATAGAATAGATATTCTATTAATCTTCTAAATTATCACATAGTGGCTGGGAGTGTGCTAGTTGTTTCATTTGGATGGGCATATCACATAAACAGAATATTGATTAAGAAGTATCTTCTAACCAGTAAGTGGAGAGAAAAGGCTTCTAACATAAATCAAGAGAAAAGATTATGGATCCATTATGCTTTCACCCCCTGTCACTCCCTTCTCCGGAGGAAAGAGAAGTGAACTATTGAGTCTCTCACTTATCCGGAGCAATAAGAAGTGAACTATATAATTCTGTAAGTAACAAAGAAAGTTTATTCAGACAACCTTTTTAACTGTAGTGCAGAGGGTACCATCAGAAAGTAAATAGTACAAAAATAATTCATATGCCCTTAGCATAAAAGGGAGTTAGTCATAGAAACTGAGAAGGCGTTTTGTATTAAGATGTGCCTATCAAATCAAGTGAGTCCTGAATGCAGTGAAGATGAGTAGGCAAAGAATGCAATATGGACAGATTTCAAGGTATAGGGTCCTAATCTTTACCCTTGTAAGGCATGAACCACCATACAAGAAATACAACATATCAGCCAGTCCCAGAAGATATGTTCCACAGTGCAGCAAAAAAAAGAAACAAGTGCTTGGAATTGTGTTCTTCTATCCTTGCTCAATAGTCAATAGTGAACTGTTGTAAGCTGGAGAAACTACCAGAGCCTTGTCGTGCATTCCACTTCACAGGGTAGCTTGCACAAGCAACAGAGAGATAATTTATAGGCAAATGGCAAATCCTTTTGCCCAACAGATACTGCTTTGGGTTCACATGCTATCAGGATAGCCATGATCATAGCGAGAAAAATAAAATCACACACCTGCTTCGAGTAGAAGAGAAAAAAGGTAGAATTTAAATAGGATAAGCACTCACATGATCTCTATGGAAGTATATAGGTATCTCCTCTGTTGTGAACGTCATCTTCACAATCACAGGCCCTGCGATCACCAACCAACAGAACAAGAATGGCAACACCCAAATCATTCACAAATCACAAAGATAAATAAAGAACGCTTGTTGGAATTGACGGTCAGGTGGTATATTCTCCTTTTTTGTGAAATATCACCTTCACAACCACAGGCCCTATGATCATCACTACCAGAACAGAAAGATAACACCCATATCATTCACAAATCGCATGGATAAGTAAAGATACATGTCGAAATCAGCGGCAATGGAGGTTACCACGTGGTATAGTTAGCTTGATCTCCAGTTCACCACTTAGCAGAAGTGTCGACAGTCCGGTTACGATAACCACAGCCCGAGAGATCTACAGCTGCTAGGATTTTAAATTCAACCTAAGCTTTAACCTCTGAAGGTTTAATATCATCATACCGGTAATGCAAAGTGATGAGGCCATCAAGAGTAATTAGGGGGGGGGGGGGTTGGGGGCGTACTGTATTTTATTAAATTATTAACATCCAGGTGGGTAAACGATTCTAGTGTTGATGTGGATCTGTGAATGTGAACTGTGTGTGGACCTTTGGGGGCGTACTGTATTTTATTAAATTATTAACATCCAGGTGGGTAAACGATTCTAGTGTTGATGTGGATCTGTGAATGTGAACTGTGTGTGGACCTCGGGGTGTGGTAAGGAGAATAGCAGCCATACGAAGGGCACAAGAACAAATGAAACGAGGCTAACTAACCCCACCAAAGCAGCAAAGGAAACCAGGCAGCACATTCCATCCGACAAAGATTGTACGACCCAGAAGGTCCCTCATGTGCCTCAATCAGCCTCATGCTTTTTAACCATAATAATGCACACTCTTCGTTGAGGAACCAATCAATAGCATTGAAACTGAGCCAACCCCTACTCATGGTTAACCTATCAAAGAAAGGTGAAATACAAACAGTTGGCAATCTCAAATCTGCACACCATATGAAAACCACCAATATTTTCTACCCCTAAGGGTACTGCTACATGCTGACAGGGACTGGCACAGGTGATGACAACACTTGCCAGCAAAGAGTAAACAACATGAACAGCCAGGACAAGAATCTACTTGGACGCAACGGTCAAACAGAACAAAAAAAGAAGAGGATGGTGGTCGTGATGAGTACATGTGCAATCACGCATTGTTCAAATATGGTGAACCAACATCAAGTCCAAAACATCGCAATTCCTGACAAGGTCAACTTAGATCAGAGGAAAATGTTGGCTTACCTGCATTTCGGTTGGAATTTGAACAAAATGCCAACAGGAAGAATATAAAACCAGCAAGCTCCCTTACTTGCCTCACTGAAGACAAATTATCTATCAGCTCACCAGAATATTCTTTACATAATGTATAAGAGCATGTTTCTACTTTGACTTTAGCATTGGAAGCACTTAAAATGTTGAACTGCCAAAACATACATCTCTTTTTTTTTGGTAAACAGGAAAAAGGTGAAAATACAGATTACTGGCACAATAATAAATCTTCTAATAAGCAATATTAAAGTTCATAAACAAAAGGATGATCACTTTACACTTGCGGAACAAAGATTGTGAAAAGGAGAATTTATCTAGTCTGTGATCATAAATGATAAATTTAGTGATCACAAGGATATAGAAATGTGTACTATCTTCGAAATGAGAGATGTGGTACATAAAGGTTCCAGCATACAATCAGTGGAGCTCTCATAACATGTAAATTCCATTCAAACCATCAACATAATCATCTCGTAGAAGCTCTTATAATCATTTGTGCTATTGAAATGAAACTAATCATTACTGAGGCACAACAAAAAACCTCAAGAAGATGAAGCTGTGACCTCCGATGATGCATCACCAGACTCTGCTTTCTTCTGGTTGTCACCTTCATTCCCTTCTCCCACACCACCAACAGTGTCACTGTGGGATTCAACAACCTGTGCTTCCTCAACATTTGTTCCCTCAGACGATTCATCATTTTCTGCTTCCCTCTTGCGACCCAGCACCGCATCAATAGCTGCTCGACTGGCTCTCGCAGCAGATTCCTCCTTAGCCTTCGCCTCAGCCTTCTTCTTCTCCTCTTCTTCTTTAGCAAGAGCCTCTGCTCTAGCCTTCTCTTCAGCTGCACGTGCTGCTGCCTCTGCTTTCTCCGTCTCAACATCCTCATACAACTTTGTCATATCCATGTTTCTCCCCTCTTTCTCCAGTGCCCCCTCTAGAAGTGCCTTCAATTCATCAGTAAATACAACACTCTCATCCAAGAGAATACCCTTGGCCATCTTAATTGCATCGTCCAACTTTGCAGCATTGGTGTATGCTCTCAACAGCAATTCATAGCTAGCAATGTTTGGCTTGACCTCTTTTTCAGGCATCAGATCAAAGAACCCCTGTGCCTCATCAATCCTGCCAACCTTCACCAAGCCATCTATAACTTTCTTAAATGCATTCGCATTGGGCCTGAGACCAACCTCAAACATCTTATTAAAGTAACCAACAGCGTCATCCACCTTATCAATCCTGAAGCAGGACTCAATGAGCAGGACATAGGTGTATTCGTCAGGGTTAATACCACGCTCTCCCATCTCCTTATAGAGCCCTTCTGCCTCACCAACAAGTTCATTCTTCCCCAGCCAGTCAATAAGACTGTTGTACGAGAGTGCATCTGGTGTGCACCTCTTCTCACCCATTTTGGCGAACACCTCAATTGCATCCTGGAACCTTTCCATGCGGCAATAGGCATCAACCATCACATTAAAACTACCAGATTCACAGCAATCCTCCTGGGTGGGTCATGCTCCTTGCACATTCTATCGAACAGCTGGACTGCGTCATCCAATTTCCCGTTCCTCCCAAGCGCATCAAGCACCATGTTGTAGCTAACAGCCGCAAATCTCACCACGGATCCCTCTCCAAGCACCTCAGTGTAGCAATCCATGGCCTCCTTCTCCATGCCCTTTAGAAAGTACCCCTTCATAAGGTTCCCGTACACCACACCATCAAGGATTGGCCCGCCACCGAGCTTCTCCTTAAGCTCCTCATACAGTGAGACCGTGGTGTCACCATCCCCGGCGTTGACAAAACCACCCATGACGAAGGCGTAGACCTGGGGGTCGGGAGCGATAAGGCCACGCTCGAGCATGCCGTCCTTGAGCTCGAGCGCCAGGTCGAGCTTGCCGTTCTCGGCGAGGGAGCGGGCGAGGATGCGGTATGTGGTGGGGGAGGGGAGAACGGGGGATTCGTCCTTGAGTAGGAGACGGAAGTGCTCAAGCGCGGTTTCAGGGCGACGGCAGTCGCAGTAGGCCTGGATAAAGAGGTTGTGCGTGGCTACGGTGGGCGCGACGGAGGCCTGGGTGACGAAGCGGTGGAGGGACAGGAAGTCGGCGTAGCGCGCCTGGCGGAGGAGCGCGGCGAGAACGGCGTTGCAGGTGAACACGGTGGGGCGGCAGTTGGAGTAGATGGAGTGGCGGGTGAGGAGCGCGGCCTCGTCGAGGTCGTTCTCGCGGACGAGCGTGAGGATGCGGCGATGGAGGTCGAGGCGCTTGCCGGAGAGGACGGACGCGGGCTCGGGCAGCTTGAGGGCGTTGCGGTTGGATCCCGGGCGGGGCGCGCCGGGGGTACGCTGGGGACCGGCCCGCGGGAGGACGGCGGCTCCACGCGGAGGCGGCGCTTGCGGCGGCGGCGCTCGGCGGCGGCGTCGGTGGGGGCATCCGGGAGATCGGTGGGGGTGGCCAGGCAGAGGAGGCGGTGTTGGGGCCGGATAGGGAGGCGGAGGGAGAGGGGGAGGAGGCGGGAGAAGAGGGGCTTGGAGAGCGCCATGGCGGCCACGGAGCACTGGGAGCCGACGAGGGTTTAGCTAGGGATTTGGGGTAGGAAATGCAAATAGAGAGAAGGGGAACGGAAGAAAACCGAAGAAGAAGGAGAAGATCCGGGGCCGTTATTGATATTGGGCTCGGCAAGATTGGAGAATGGCTACGGCCTATTTGGAGTAGACTTATCATTCGGGCTTTCTCGGGCCCAAAAAGAAGAACGGGGCCTATGGTGTGCGGGAAATGAATTGCTCTCCCAGTGCCCCGGTCCGAAATTATTTTTCTTTTCTAAAATGAAAACTGGCCAACTGGGGCACACAGGAGAAAAAGGAGGCAAAAACGAAAGCGAATTATTTGCAACTAGTTGCACCCGCAACTAGTTTTCAAAAATCATACTTCCGAGTTTCCAAAAATCACGAAAAAAATCATGGATATGCACCATGTTGAATCTTCGACACCCAGAAAATTTCATCCAAAAATATGCTCATATGTGGCCTGTGCAAAAAAGAGAAATGAAAGTTTGAATACACATATGAGCATATTTTTGGATGAAATTTTATGGGTGTTGAAGATTCAACATGGTGCATGTCCATGATTTTTTTCACGATTTTTGAAAACTCGGAAGTATGATTTTTGAAAACTAGTTGCGGGTGCAATTAGTTGCAATTTTGAGTTTCACGGCAAAAACCCACATCCCAGCAAGCGAAGCCTGTTCATTCGTTAGCAGCGATGGGTGTGAGAAACCGATGGTCTGATCAATCTTTTTGGCCGTCGGATTTCCCGAACGTCCTAACTCGTCTTGTGACCGGCGATATCGTTGTGTTTTATTGAAATGACTGCGTTTCTGTAAAAAAAACACCCACGCGATGATCAAAAGAACAGAACTTGTCTTCACATGAAGAATACTCCATCGACCCAAATCGCTAAAACGCACATCGCGAACAACAAAAAAACTGTAGAGCAAAAACATGTAACTTTACTATCACATGCTGAGTATCGAGGTATCGGTAACGCGACCTGAATTAGGGTGCTATTCACTACGGATAGAAGGTGCGGAAGAACGTGTAGGGCTCCTGTGACAGGATTCCACACAATAGTTTACTCAGCTTCAGATCTCACAACGGCGGCAAGAACCTACGTGCTGCTATAATTCACTAAAGGTGAATATGTGTACAACTTACGATGAGAGTTGTAAAACGTAGGCTTAAGGCTCCAAGGATCGTGTCTCTGACTTGCAAGGAAAGTCCTAACCGATCTAGATGTGAAGTCCTACTCTAACACGGGCTGAACCCTAACTTGCTCCGTAAGGCGAATGTCTTCTGGCCTTCGTCTTGGACTCTTCTAAGCCGGCTTTGGCCTTTTCCTTTGCGCTTCAACCCACTGGGCCGCCTAGTAAAGCCGGAAGGCCTTATCACCCATGGGCCACCCTGATAGGCTGGTATTTCTCGATGTCGTGGGTTTATCCTCCACACTGACCTTACAATGTAACTCTACTATTGCAACCCAAAAACCTGTTACTTTTAGGGCCTCTTAAGTTCAAAGGAATTTCATATATTTCCAAGCCATAGGATTTTTTCTTACAGGGTCCATTTGGTTCACGGGAATGAATCCCAAAAATTTCTATGGAATGCTTTTCCACACTAAAATCCCCACTAGTACAGAACGACACATCGGATACCCCTCTATGGAAACGGCACGAGTTAGGCGACGGAAAATCGCGCTTTCCGCGCGGCCGGTGCGTACAAACCTGACCTGGGTCGTGGCTGGCCCGTCACATTGGCAACGGACCCTGTGCAATCTCCGTCACTTATTATATTGCCAACGGTTAATAAAATTGTCCGTTTCCAATATTTGGCTCTATGGTAACGGATAGAATTTTCCAACCGTTGAAAATATTGACACGTGGAGGCTAGCGAAGGGGCAGATGGGGAGCTGGGCGGAGCAGACCCGCGAGTATAAATGGCGAGAGGTACCAGCAGCGGTCTCTTTGAAGCCCCAGTCCATCGCCTCCCGTTTTTCAAACTTCGCCAGATCCCCTCCGTCCAAATCCATGGCGAGAGGTACCAGCAGCGGTCGCGGCCGTGGACGAGGGCGCGGCCGTGGTAGGGGGCGCAGCGGCAATGCCATGTCGTCGGTGTCGCCCTCACCGTACTCTGAAGACATGTCCCCGGCGAGAGGTACCAGCAGCGGTCGCGGCCGCGGACGAGGGCGCGGCCGTGGTAGGGGGCGGCGGCAATGCCACGCCGTCGGTGTCGCCCTCACCGTCCTCTGAAGACATGTCCCCGGAGCTGCGCGGTTTCGAGTTCTTGGTTATCCTGTACAAGGGTATCGAGAGGCGCATGAGGCTGCCCAAGGCATGGTGGCAAGTACCATGCATCTGAAGATGGAGCACTGCGAGAACGGCAGCAGGGCGATGAAGACGGTCGTGAGTGCCGGGGGGAATTTGTACCTTGGCCAGGTATGGAAGTCATTCGCCCAAGCGTATAAGCTTGAGCAGGGGCACTTTTTGTGCTTCGAGTTCGACGGCGACAACGGGTTCTTCATCAAGATCTTTGACGGTACCTTATGCCGGAGGGAGGCCCTCGTGCATACCGACGACGAGCCCGAGTCTTCATCAGCAGCAGCTAGTAGTAGTATTAGCTAGTAGTAGCATATATGTAATCGTTTACTTCATTAATAATATCAAGTCCGTATGTAGTTTAGTCATCTTTATTATTAATATATGTATCCTATGTGGTTCATTGCCGTTTCCTATGTGGTCTCTGCGTTCATATGTAATCTAGACTATCTGTAAGTAGGTCTTCTCTGTTAATGGTATAAATGTAAAGGAAACGGTTGCTGTATTTAACCGTTTCCTTTGTGGTACCTGCGTTCATATATATATTGGTCTTCTCTGTTAATGGTATAAATGCAAAGGAAACGGTTAAATACTGCAACTGTTTCCTTTGCGGTACCTGCGTTCATATATATATTGGCCTCCACAGAATGACCTTACACTCTCACTCTCTTCCCCACTGTCATAGTGTCTGTCCGTGGCGGTGGCTCCTACCGGCGCCTGGCTATCGACGGTCTCGCCGTCTCCTCCGACACCGCACGCCGGGACCTCCTCTCCGGCGAGATCTGTTGCTGCTAGCGTCGCAGCGCGTGTGGTAGATGCCGGCACCTCCACTCCGGCGAGATCTATCGCTGGTAGCGTCGCAGCGCGTGTGGCAGATGTCGGCACCTCCTCTCCGGTGAGATCTATCGCTGGTAGCGTCGCAGCGCTTGTGGCAGATGCTGGCACCTCCTTTCCGGCGAGGCTGGCCTATACAAGAGACCGGCACCTCCTCTCCCGCCGGGTGAAAGGTAAAAAACCTTATGTTTCTTTGACCGGCTGTGATGCCGATGAACTAGGTTCTACATATGAGCATTTCATCTCATAAACAAATTCACTCACAAACATGTGTACATATTATTACAAATAGTTCAACATAGACATTCAATGCCTAGTGCAAATTCACACACACATGTTCTGATAATTACAAACACTTATTATTCAAGCACCAACTGTACAAACTAGTTCAACACCGATATCCAAGGCCTATTGCTATTCACCACCCATCATCCTCATCCGTCTTACTGCGCTTGGTGTTCGTTGATCCCTCACCATTCTTGCACCTAGGGCAGAGTATTTCCCGCCATGTTGGACGTAGCATGTCTTTCAAGGCTAGGATCTTGCGATACAACTCGTAGGTCACGTACCCATCTATTGTTGCGTAGTCGAGGTTAACTTTGTACAGCGGCATCCACTCCCAGAAATTGTGCTGCTTGGATGGGAACTCCTTCTTCATGTTGGAGTATGATGTGTCGATGAGGTCTGCCGCTAGATCACCCATTCCGTCCCTCTCGTCTTCACCCTTGATTTTGTATACGAGTTGGATGTCCACGTAGTACTCCGGTGGAATGTGGAAGCCGGCACGAGAAAGCACATTGCGGTCGTTGGTGATGTCCACGCTTGCGAAGGTGACATTCTTGCGTTGAAAGAATTTGCCCAACGCTGGACAATTCTTCTTGGACTTGCACCAGTGGAACATGAGGACATGCTGGCGCATGGCGAGTTGCAGGACAGCCATATCCCGACGATTACGGGTGTACTCGATGTCAAGACCGACGAACTGATGCTTCTCCTCTGCTAGCCATTCCTCGTACTTGTCGAGGATCTGCTCCACGGTATGCTCCTCGTTCGTGTACACCACCTCCAGAACGGTGGTGTCGCGAACACAGACGGTAGATGTCTGTGTTATTTTGTTGCGGTCGTCCATGGCTGGTGGGGGATTGGGGTGGAACAAGGAAGAAGAGATAGAAGGAATGCGAACTGCCACAAAGTAGAGACAATGGCAACCGAACAGAGCAGTTCCTGGATATTTGCCACCGATCTTAGCAGTTGCTTGAAAATGGCAACCGAATAGAGTAGTTGCTGGAAAATAGCCACCGATGTTCTTTTATATCCAGATGTATTTTGTATATTTCGCTAATCTTTTTTTTCTTTCACGCAGGAGTTTATTTCGGCAACACTGCATAAAAGTACCAACGTACCATTCCGAGAACCAGAAACCTTGAGGCACGGAAACTTCAGGGATGCTGGTCTTGGAGCGGTACAGCGACGACCGAGAGCTCATTGTAGGTGAGCTCCAAGTCAAAGATGGAAGGTTGGCTTAATTAAGCCATCCTTCCATCTTGTTAGGTTAGTTGCTTATAGGTTTAGAGTTAATGATTGTAGTCAAAATGTAATAGGTGATATTACATTATGTCAATGTGTGATAGATATGATTGTAGTCAAATTGTAAACGGTGATATTATCGTATACCAATGTAATGATGACATTTGTTCTATGTTATGAATTGAATAACGTTTTAGTGCATTGTGCAATCAGCCTTTCATGTATTGTGGCATATAACCGAAATATGAGAAAAGCTCAGTGCAAATGGGTGGATGGAAAACTAAAAAAACGGAGGTCTGCGCACAACCGTTGCCAAATGGAGACCTCATCGGAAACGGTTTTTAGCCTCCGTTACCGATGAGGGCCTTCACATCAGTGACACGGACGGGGACACGGACCCTTTCTCCGTTTCCGATGGGGTATTTGGCCCGTTTCCGATGTGTCGTTTTGTACTAGTGTCCATATGAATTCTAACAAGAGGTTGGACCTCATGGAAAGATGTCTATGAGTATATGACAACTATGATTTGTACCCAACACCATAGAAAATTCCTGCGTTTTTTATGTACTGCAACCAAACAACTAGTGTGATTCGTTCCCGCGTTTTCAGTCTTGTAAGATTCCACATATCATGACATTCTATTCCTACGTTTTTCCATTCCGTGGTTTTCAATTCCTGTGAACCAAAGAGGCTCTAAGGGCACATATATTCATATCATATGGTATTTTCTGACGATTGTAGGGGGATTTATAGAAATCCAGTGGAAATGCATGTAACTTATAGTATAACTGTATGGCGCTGTACTACTCATCAGTCCACTGGAAACTATATATACACCATAAAGTAACTTTGCAAAAAATAAGACACAGAGAGGTACCTGGTTCCATCTTCGAAACAATTAGCAGGAGTTGTGCCTATCCTGTACACACCGAGCAGAGTTGTGTTTGCGTGACCATGCTCTTTTGATAAGGTAGTGAAGGGGGTAGCAACATACAAATTAATTTTCGTTTTCGAATTCTCACATATGCATTAGTACTTATTTCTTGTAATACGTACTTAAAAAACATAAAATAAATAAATAAGCGGCTACGTGATACTGGTTTATTATGGTACTGACATGCTTGTGCAAATTGATATTTATATGTATTTACAGAAAGAAACAACGAATAGCCTAACTAGAGAATGATTTGGCATTCTTTCGTGTCTGGTGAGTATAGAAATTCCTCTTGGGGGTTTCGATCTGAAACAACAAATATAAAAAACTAACATCATAATTTTCTTACAGAATTTTTGGAGAGAATGTCAAATTAGTACATCATGAAAACTACAGGTAATATTATCAACATTACACAAGTGATACCAAACATATAAGATGTAGCTTTGTGTAAGGGGAAGTTTTATAATCAGATTCTAAGTGCCATAGTCCCCAAAACATCATACGGTCACCTTTTCTTGTATGTAGATATGTTGCTGGTAACATGCAAACACGCGTTCTGGCTCCCGGGTTGATATGCTTCTGTTATTTGTTTCACAATTAGAAAAATATGAAAACTCTTCGAAAAATCTGAAAAAATTGGGCGCAAATATACAAATTTTTAACATTCTTGCAAAATTTCGGAAGGAAATAACACTTTTGTGGCCTGTGCAAAAAAGACAAAATCTGTACTTTGAAAAATGTATTTTAAAATCTCATTTCGGCCACGGATTTTTTTTCTTTTTCGCAAAGACCACAGAAATTGTCATTTCCTTTCGAAATTTTCCGATGTTGAAAACTTGCATATGTTTATGCCCAATTTGTTTCAAACTATTCAAAGTGTTTTCATATATTTTTAATTTTGAAAAAAAAGAGCAGAGCATATGCACCCGGAGCCAAAGTGGATTTCCAGTAACATGTGCCTTTTTATCTAAGAGGCAGAGGCTCCTTCCCATCCATCAGTTGGGAGTTCTTATATATCAGTATGATGATCAATCAAAGCATGGTTCCATTAGAATCCTCCATTTCTTACAACCGGGAAGACGACACCATTTTCATCCTAGTGGCATTTAACCCACGCGTGATGCAGAAGACAGAGTCCGGACGTTTGGTGCATCTTTAACGGTTTAGAGCATCTCCACGGGGCTACCAATAGCCCTCCCAATAGGGACAAGAAATTAGCGCTCAGCCGCGGTCCCAACAGTAGCAAAATTGTCGGACGGTCCAATACCTTGTCTGACATCCCACCACAAACCTAGTCCATAGCGACCGGCGTCCCGCGAGGCCGCCTTGCATGGAGCGTTGAGCGTGCGCTTCCGCGACGCACCGTCGCGAGGCGAGCTCGTCCCGCGTGTTGCCACCAACGACTCCGCCTCTGACGCGCTAGCTGCGGCCATCTGCTGACGCTGCATAAGGCGCAGGACCACGTGCGCAATAACATTCCATTGTCGGACGGTTGCCGCCTCCCAAAGGGTTGGACAACCAATTTCGTCCACGCCTCGTTTACGTCGTCGCTCACGGCGATGTGCGTCTCGCCTTAATTAAAAGGACGTGGCAGGCCATGCCATGGGAGCAGCCGCCTCCCAAGTACCCCGCGTCGTCGCCTATTTAGGACGACCACGTGAAGGCGGAATACGAGGAACGCCTCCATAGCTTGTCCCCCACCTGCGAGGATTGCGAGCCGCCTGAGTGGTGTTTACCTCGGGCGACGAACTCTCTCCTACTAACTCCGACGATTCTAAGCTGCGGCGAAATTCGAGGAGATATACCGGCGACAGCCGGATGAAGTGGGTGGCTCGCCCTTGGAGCGGAGGAAGAGGATTCCCGAAGAAGAGCAGTAAGTGGCCATCAAACTTTCTTGGCACTGTCGGCTCCCGCCATGGCTGCTTCATCGTGGTCATCATCTACTCCAATTAAATACTAGGGCACTGCCGCCCCACCTAGTCATTATTTTTTATTAAAAAATATTATGTATG
The DNA here is from genome assembly GCA_947311845.1 of Poa pratensis. Classification (NCBI taxonomy): domain Eukaryota; kingdom Viridiplantae; phylum Streptophyta; class Magnoliopsida; order Poales; family Poaceae; genus Poa; species Poa pratensis. The sequence goes on from CAMZMU010000057.1 coordinate 8,794,930, forward strand.
TTTGAGTATGCGAATGTATGTAATATTTTTTACTTAATTATGTAATATGAAGCATGAATTGTCTTAATTTGCATGAAGTTTGAGCGGCTTTGGTAATTTTCTAGCTTCATATTGTTTTAGAAAAAAATATATTAAGAGCGTCGGAAACTCCTATCTCTGACTATGCGTTGGAGTAGACCGGCCACACCTTCTATTGAGAGAGTGCCGCTTTGAAGTTTGCACCCGAGGAGAACCGGTGTGGTAAGATGGTTAGGAGGGTGGTTGTACCCTAACCCACCAGAGTTCAAACCCAGGTTTGGCACTGTTATTTTTTATTTAGGCGGAATATTTTTCAGTGTGAGGCGACGTTCCCGTCGACAGCGAGGCGTTAGGGGTGACTTCGTCAATCTCAAGACCTGACCGCCGGCTCAGTTTTTCGAAGGTGCTCACAGGGGTAGGATGTGAGTGCGTGCATTCATAGGCGTTAGTGTGTGCACGTGTATGTGAACGTCTGTGTTTATACCGTGTTTTGAAAAGAAAAAAAAAGTTTGCACCCGAACCCAGAGTGTGGCGAATGGCGATGCCGTCCCCGCCGTTCAACACGCAGAGCAAACCAGATCACACTCGAGCGCCGCTACGCCGACGCCAAACAGCGGACGTGTCCACACCACCGGGGTCGTGGTATCGTCAAATTTGTCAACAAAAAAGACTCGACCAAAAACCAGCGTCCACTCCGGTGCACAAGGCGACATTTATCCCTCTCCCACCGCCGCTGCCAAATGAAATATCCCCACAAGAACTAGTATCTCATTAAATGCCCTGACATCTAATCCCACAATAATTAGAGGCATCATCCCCTAATCTTAGTTTAATGAAATCTCCTGGTGATGGTAATGGCTCGCCCGCTCTCCCCTTCATATACCACCGCTCCGCTCCGCTCCACTCCAGTACCGCGCCGCCCCACTTCACACCACTCACATGCTGCTCATGGCGCCTCCGTCCATGCTCTCGCTCTCCGCGCTCCTCCTCATCCTCTCGCCGCCGCCCTTCCAATGCCGCCGCCAAGCCCGTCCAGACCCAGTCTCTCCTCGCCACCCCTCTCTCGCCCCACCGTTCTTCCGCCCCGTCGGAACTAGCCCGGGACGACGACAAGGAACTCTTCGCCGGGAACCTCGCTGCCGCCGAGGACCCGACCGTCCGTTTCAGCGTGGTCCACCGCGACGACTTCGCGACGAACGCCACCGCGGCCGAGCTGCTCGCGCACCGGCTACAGCGTGACGGGAAGAGGGCGGCGCGGATCTCGGCGGCCGCGAAGGGCGCGGCGAACGTGACGCGCGGTGGCCGCGGCGGCGGGTCGTGGCCCCGGTGGTGTCCGGTCTGGCGCAGGGGAGCGGGGAGTACTTCACAAGATCGGCGTGGGGACGCCCGCGACGCCGGCGCTCATGGTGCTCGACACCGGCAGCGACGTCGTGTGGCTGCAGTGCGCGCCGTGCCGGCGCTGCTACGAGCAGTCCGGCCCCGTGTTCGACCCACGCCGCTCGGGCTCCTACGGCGCCGTCGCCTGCGCCTCGCCGCTCTGCCGCAGGCTCGACTCCGGCGGCTGCGACCTGCGCCGCAGGGCGTGCCTCTACCAGGTCGCCTACGGCGACGGCTCCGTCACCGCGGGGGACTTCGCACCGAGACGCTCACCTTCGCCGGCGGCGCCCGCGTGGCGCGCGTCGCCCTGGGGTGCGGCCACGACAACGAGGCCTCTTCGTCGCGGCGGCGGGGCTCCTGGGGCTCGGCCGCGGCAGCCTCTCCTTCCCGGCCCAGATCTCCCGCCGCTACGGGCGGAGCTTCTCGTACTGCCTCGTGGACCGCACCTCGTCGGCCACCCCCGCCTCCTCCCACTCATCCACCGTCACCTTCGGCTCGGCGCGCTGGGCTCCTCCACGGTGGCCTCCTCCTTCACCCCGATGGTGAAGAACCCGCGGATGGAGACCTTCTACTACGTGCAGCTCATCGGCATCAGCGTGGGCGGCGCGCGCGTCCCGGCGTGGCGAACTCCGACCTCCGGCTGGACCCGTCCTCTGGCCGCGGCGGCGTCATCGTGGACTCGGCACCTCGGTGACCCGCCTCGCCCGCCCGCCTACTCCGCCCTCCGCGACGCGTTCCGGGCCGCCGCCGGCGCGGGGCTCCGGCTGTCCCCCGGCGGGTTCTCGCTGTTCGACACGTGCTACGACCTGAGCGGGCGCAAGGTGGTGAAGGTGCCGACGGTGTCGATGCACTTCGCGGGCGGCGCCGAGGCGGCCCTGCCCCCGAGAACTACCTCATCCCCGTGGACTCCAAGGGCACCTTCTGCTTCGCGTTCGCGGGGACGGACGGCGGCGTGTCCATCATCGGCAACATTCAGCAGCAGGGCTTCCGGGTGGTGTTCGACGGCGACAACCAGCGCGTCGGCTTCGTGCCCAAGGGCTGCTGATTGATTAGTGGTACGAGTAACAACAGCGAGCGCTTGATTAGCGGATAAATGTTGGAGCGCCTATGCGTTTTAGTCATAATTTAATTATCTTATGAGGGGTTTTACGAGTTAAGGTGAGTTTGGATGCTGTAAAGCCCTGGCGGTGCGCAGAGTTGTCGGGTGTGCTTTGAGAGGAGGTTAATTTAAGACGGTTTGTTGAAGGCTGTAAAAGTGACGGTTAAAAAAGCTAGAACTCCTTTGATGATTTCACGCATTTTTTTACTTACTAGCTGCTGCATTGAATATTTGTGTGTACTGGCACTGTTAAACATGTCACAGTGCAACGCCATGTTACTTGCTTAGTTGCCTTGAACTCAGCCTGGGCAATCCCGGTTTTAAACGGTTTCAGCTGGTTCCTCAAACCAGACCGTCCGTACCGGTTTGAAACGGTTTGGTGTGGTTTAGACTGTTACCATCGGAGGCTGTTCCACGGGTTGGTCTGGTCTCGATACACGGTTTATGCGGTTTGACACCGTACAGCGAGCGACCTCGTATCTCTTCCCTGCGCGCCGTCGTCGGAAACAGCGGCGTCCTCCGCGACACCCACGGCGCCCTCATCTACTCCCAGGCCTCCGTGCTCCGCCTGAACAATTCCTGCATCTCAGGCTATGCCGCGCACGTCGGCGCCAAAACCTACCTCTACTTAATCAACAGCAACACCAGGGAGCACGAGGAGAAGACATGGCCGGCGATGAGTCTCTTTTCAGACACGTTCTTACAATTTCAATCGCGTCACTTTGTGTTCCGTGGTTCTCTCCTCCGCCCTGACCAAGTTGCCCCAAGTTTCATGCTGTATTCGCGTAGATCGACTTCATCTTCTTCAAGTCCGGCCATCAGCGCCGCCACGCTCGTGACCTCTCCGTGCAGTTAATTAGTTCAATTCCTTCCGGATGAAGCTTATATTGTACATGATCTAGGTAGTGCTCACCTTGTCGCAGCATTTCTACGACATTGGCCATGGGGACGGCGACCACCATGCCTGCTCATGCGCCGCACGATGTCAACAGGTCGTCTTCTTGTGCCTTTGACCAAGACAAGCGCGTCATCAGGATTGTCTCGACACCAACTAACAGGATCTGCACTTGAGTTTCTTATGCGTGCACTGCATCTTGTCCACGAGCCATGCCGCCGCCGTTCTAGAGCGCGTCCACAGTTTCCGGAGCAGGCCGTCGTGTGGCTCCCGGTGCTGCTGCTGGTGTTCGAGGAGAGGCAGGCCTGGATGGAGTTGACGGCGCCGGCGCGGCGCTCGAAGAAGGCCTTCGGGGCGACACCGACCGGGCAGCAGCAGCGGCCGGTGACGGGGAAGACGGCGAGGTGCGCGTTCTGGGCGCCGCTGCTGCGGAAGGACGGGACGGTCTCCGTGGTCTTACCTGGTTCCAGACGGTTTGAAACCAATACGAGATTTTTCCATCACGGTTTGAACCTCTAAACCGTCTTAAACCAGTCAAAACCATCAATATGGTTTGGTGCGGTGCGGGCTGACGGTTTGACCGGTTTCGCACCATATTATGCCCAGGCTTACTTTGAACTTCACCACTGCCTTGGCAGCTCATCACCAAAATTCACCATGGATGCTCTGGGACGCGCTGTATATCACTCTCCTCCCAAGCGTCGTCATTTGGAAGATCTCTAACGGTCCCGAGAAAAGAGACGTTGTCAGGGGGTTACGCTGCATGTGGCCCCGTCATTCTCTCATACTAGCACGTTATCCCGGCCGAAAGAAAACATCCTGGTTTTGGAGGAAACGTAGGTGCTTTCCCCTTGCTTTGTTTTGCCGTTTATCCGTGGGGCCCCGTGCATAGAGCACTGTGCTCTCTTTTTTGGCTTTGTTCGTCGCTGCCACCTACCCCATGCAGACTGCAGTCCCAAATTTCTTTAATAAGCACTCGTACTGGTACTGCGACCCGCGTCCGTCAGTTACTGCTGCCTGGTGATGGCAACCTCCTCTCCAGTTCAGGCTCCTACTGTACGAGCGAGCGCAGCGGAGGTGGCCGACCGGTTTCGGTAGAGGTGTAAAGGATGGCACATGGGAGCAAGCCGTCGTGCAGTGAGCCCCTGCCATGGAAATGAACAGTTTCCTTTTCTACATCTCCAAAACCGGGGCGTTGCACAGACTGTTGAACCTTGCTGCCTCTTCACACACTGAAGCTGTGCGCGGAATATATAGGTTTATGTTTTTAGATAGAGCTGCTATAGGTACGACAAAACGCATCCGATACTCGTACGACGCTAGGTGGCAGCGAACTTCCCACACGCGGGGCAAACAGGAGGCGGACGCTTGCGTTTGGGTTTGGGCCGGGGCTGGGATTTGGGATCGGGCCGATACACTTTTTTTAACGAAGCCTCTTCGTTCAGCCGGACTGTTCTAGCTGCAGAAGTATTGTGCCATTGACCCATGTTAGAAAATTTCCCCAAAGTGAGCTCCATGAGGGCGTCGTTTGTAAGGCAGCAGGTAGGATAAGCTAGGCGCCCTCTGCAATTGAGCTCGCGACCATGGCAAGCTCGCTCTACAGTCGTGCTCGTCGGAGGCGCAAATCATGGCGTGCTCTTTCGACCTGGACGCTGGGCGGGGCGCCGCTTCTCTTGTGCGTGCATATAGGGAGAAGCGGACCGTCGAGGGAGACGGATTGCCGGCTCGGGCATGAGAGCTTGTTTGCAAACTCCAATGGTGGACAAGGTGGAATCGTGATCTGCTATGCCACTTCATACGGGAAGAGGTGGAATCGTGGACAAGTTCTGATGAGTTTAGGACAGTGTAATACGGTTTTTGGGTTGGGCTGGACCTTGGGCCACGGGGGGAAATAGTTACCACAAGACAATGAATGTATCGTACAGGTATCGAACGTCAAACGTCGTACGTGAAGCAATTCCGTTTTAGATAAAGGGTCTTTATTATTTAAAAAAATTAAACATTACATCCGGCCTCTGCATAGTTAGGATGCACACAGCCACAAGTTCACGAGTACCCAATACGGAAAATAAAAAAGGCGAATTACATATCATCATGAGAAATTGTAAAGCCGCCTAAGGTGGTGGTAGGTCTATCCGGAGACCATGTTGCCATCCATGCCGGGAGAATAACTCCTTGGCCGCAGCCTCCAAACGCAACGCCACCTCCAAAAACAAGTCCCGGTGCTCCACACGCTGCAGGGCCGACCATGCTCGTAGCGTTGCTGTACACCGATAGATAACCTGCATAATAGAAACATTTTGGTCGCTATGGCTATGTAGATATAGGTGTATGTAGCATCAGCGCATGATCAACACAAACGATCTACCGAAGCTGATGGCCCCCGCAAATCCTGGCCTGCATTTCGCTCCTCCGCCGCGCGGCTTTATTACGAGAAAGAAAAAGAGCACCGATGGCGCGTGATCCGCCATACGTATCTACGTACACACTACACATAGCAGTCATTCCAGAATTGGCCGGACCACGCGCACACCACGGCACCGCGCTGCAGCTCCTACACGCTACTCCGGTCCGGTAGTATTCTCTATCTCTTCTTTTCTCTATCTCTATCTTCTCTACTTCTCTACTATCTATCTATTCTTATCTTATCTAAAAGTACGATTCGTTTCTTCGTCAAGCCTCTCAGACTTTCGTCAACACGATTTTTTTCCCGCACCGGTTTTTTTTCCGCTTCGGTTTTTCCACCACATCAATGTCAAATCAAATCTCGGTACGGTTATCCATCAATCAGCATTAAAACACCAATTATTTCAAGGTTAACAAAGCGTATAGGTCAAACCTATCAAAAATGTCCCAAATTATTAAATGACACTAATTAAAGACTCGATTACATGCCACTAATTATTTCTAAGCCGGTTTTTTCAAGGTAACAAAGCATACAGTTCAATGGACGGATTGCATAGGGCTAAATCTACCGAAATTATCCTTAATTACAGGCTGCATTCCAATATCAAATCTCGTCCAAACAGCAGGATATATCTTTACTATCTAAAACAGTCCACCCACCCTCGCGCATGCAACTCTGGCAAGAGCCGTCCACACCGCAGCGATGGATTCACACGGCACGAAACCTGGTGGGCCACCTGCAAGGCATGGCGGCCGTAAGGGACGTGTCCGCCACGGCCACCCCCGTCTCCGAGCTCTGACGCGCCTCCAAGGACGACCCGGAGGTGCGCACGTCGCTGACGGACGCAGGCGCCGTGCCCTACCTCGCGTCGCAGCTCACTTGCTACTCCACGTCCGCGTCCGCGCAGGACGTATGTCGCCGCCCCGCTACTTAACATCTCCATCTCGACACAGGAGCATCTCATGTCATCGACTCTTCCCCAGGCATCCTCAGCGCTCTCATTGCGGCCATGCGGGACGAGGAGTAGGCGGAAGCGCAGGACACCGCAGCGATCGTCGCTGGCATCCTCTGCATCGCCACCTGCCGCACCATCGTCGGCGCCCTCCTCCATGGCGCCTTGACGGCGAGGACTTGAGGCGCAAACTTTTGATTGCTTTAGAGTTTCTTCTGGCAAGCGCAATGGCTTTCATCGTCTTTCATGCTTGTCCAGAACTCCAGGTACCGACACTTCCTTTTTTGCATAAATTGATCATGTGTATAGATACATCACTGTATTTAACCCTGTGGACTGTTCGGTCACCTTCTGATTAGCATATAGCTATTGATTATGGAAAATCAAACTTGCAGATAATTAAGATTTATAGCAAATGAGCAGCACTTCATGTATTTTATTTTTGCAGGGAGGAGCAGAAATTCAGTGAGCTCACGAGCAATCAGCATAACACATTATTATGCTCCTTCACTGTTGCTTTCATCATGGTTCACACTAATCATGAAAATGATTTCTTGCAGATGGATCAGTTGCTTGCCTACAGGATGGTGATTTCAAGGTGGCAAAACAACTTTCAGAGGTACGTGCCGAGACGCTGATAATAAGGAGTCATATTACAAGTAAAACATCTACAGAGAAGCTCAATAAAAATTTATGAGCTTATTTCCCTTGTAAGTTGTGGCTTTTTTTATCTTTGACTTTGAATTGGCTCGTGATTAGTTAGTGCTCTATATTATTGATTAATAATTAGTACTATAATTTTTATGCTAAAGGTTGTATTGCTTTGTGTACTGTGAAGACTGGATTGTATTGAATCCAATCAGATGTCCGCGCCACGTGACTTTTGGTGTATTGAATCCATTCAGATGTGTGTGCCATGTAATTTTTATTTGGAAATGTAGTTGGCCATAATGTAGTATGAATAGACATTGCCTTGGCTGCCCATTTTTGTTTGAGCTGAATGGTGCAGGTTAGCCAAGGTGTGAAAGTTAAATTTTGGACCGACTTTTGGTGTCCAAAAGCTACTGCCTGATTATCTGAAAGATATACAAGCTAATTTACGTATAAAATTACTACTTTATGTGCCCTCTAACGTTTAATCACAGAAGATTTGGTGATAATTTACAAATTTATTAAACTTATCTGCGGCTACAGATTGCATGCTTGTCGGACTGCTACCATGATGATGACGGGAACATAGCTCGCGACGAGATTTGGCGCCGTAAAACGGTGGATGCATTAGCTTAGATATAAGGTGGCCCGTCGAGATAGAGGCGATGCATGAGAGAAGAACTGGATAATCATGTTTGATAAGGATCTATACTGAATATTTGTGCACCGTGTAGGACGATGATTTCTTTAAGAGGGTCGTGGCAACTCACGCCCACAATTTTACAAGATTTTTTGTTAGTGATCTTTCATATAATCTCTCCTATCTAAAATCTCTCCTATCTAAAAGAAACAATTGGTTCCTTAGTCTGCCATATGACGCACTTCGTCAAACATTTCGTCCAACCCTCTCCACCGCTCGCCCACGCCGACAGACACCGCGGCCTTCCATATTACGCTGGAGAAAATCACGGGCACAAAACCGCAAACCACCACACCCACGAAGCCCCACTCCTTGCAAGGACGCCGCTGTCTCCGCTCGCTCCTGACTCCGCCGTTCTGCATCAAGACGATTCGCCCGTCTGACTCCAGCCATCGCCGTTCTGCGCCGCCACAGGCTCCACGCCCGCACCGCCTCCTGCCCGCGCCGTAGCCCTGCCTGTTTCTGCGCACCCAGACCTGCCACGCGTCTGCGCCGCCCTCCTAGCTTCCGAGCGCCGCCTCCGCGTCCGCGCCGACCAGCACGCGCATGCCCCACCAGCGTCTCCATCGGCGACCTCCTCTCCGCCTCCCAGCCCTCGACGTCATCCGAGCTATGCCATCGTAGCTATCTTCGCCTCTTGGGCTCCCTCCTTCTCGCCGATACAGCAGACAGGCCATGAGAGACCTCCATCTCCCACTGAACCAGACCCAGATGGTCCACGAGCTCCAGACCCTCCGCCCCCGCCGCCGCCACCGTCACCGTCGCGGACACCATCCCCATCGACCACGAGGACAACATCCTCAAGTAAAAGTATCCCATCTGTTCCCCTCTCTATCCATTGGACTTCCCCACTCGTGTTTCCTGATGGACTGATTGGGGCATGATACAACGGATTTTGAGGATCACTTCAACTGACAGACCAGCAAAGTACTTGTTTTGTCAAGTTGGAATGATGTTCTTGATGTATTAGAGTGCTCCCTTGCTGCTAATAAAATCTACTATCTCTTTTTGCTCGGATGAAAGGAGGAAGGTGAGATACTTGTTGGCCAGCGCATACATGCTTAATTATCTATCTCACTCCTAAGCAAAATAATGTTATAAATTAGATTTCTTGAAGTTATTCTTTTTCTGCCAGTCGATAGTCGTTATTTTAGCAAAGTCTTCAGTATATGCTGATCCTATGGACAATGCAGTCGCTTAATGAAAGTCCATTTTCCTCCAGAAAATCACAAGTGGCGCTCTCTCACTCAAAAGGCCAGGAATCCAGTATAAACGGAGAGAAAGTGAAGAAAACACTTTCCAAAATGCAGCCTGTTCAAGTATTGCTAATGCTTATTCATAATTGGGCGAACAGACGGAATCTACTGGAAGCACAACATGTAATTCTATCAGCTGCACAAACTATCAGTACGATCCATGAGTTGGTCAAGACGACACATTTATCCACTGTTAGTAGTAAACACCGTATCCTATACACATTTATTTCATTCAAAGTATTTACTCGATTTGCAGATCGTGATTCAGAATTACTGCATCATTCTTGTCTGGTCTCTGGTAGCCTGTGTGTCATATGCCATAGATATGTTACTCTGCATACTTCCAGTGTACTGTTCAGAAAAGTAGTAACATATTTATGAACTGATTCTGATTACACCTCCTATATAGGTTTCAGATCATGCCACAGCAGTAATTAAGTTGGGTTATTGGTTGTTGTTGTAGACTGAATCTATGTTCATAACTCATGTATTCAGTCTAGGTTCGAGTAAGTTATTAATATATGCATATTGCTTGAAAACATTGTAGCTTCAAGGTCGCAAGAGATGTTGTTACAAGTCTCTTATGGATATATATTGCTGATGCTGCAGACTGGCCCTGTTCTTTTGGATTCTGCGTGATGATTTATACAAACCTTTCAAGCATGATATTTGCAGGTGGTAGTTGCTTAAACATGTGCATATTCTGTGCTACTTCTTTTTATTTTTCAGATTATTGACTCATTTGATGAATCGTTGTTCTGCATGCTACGTACAGTTATGCGATGGGACTACAAAAATCTTATGATCTATGTAGGATGTAATCTCTCCTTGAGCCGTCCGCATGTTTCCCTCACTCTCCTGCGCTGGACAATGAACCTTTCAGGAATGCCTTTAAATGCCACCAGCTCACAACTGCATGTGCGCATCAGGAATCTGTATTTGTCATGTATTGCTGCCTCTCTCTGAATTTTCTGACAGCAACATGCCACCGATTTAGCTGCCTATAGGTGCTACCCCCGATATAGAAATAATATTGCAGAACCATCCAGGCATCCAAGATGGATTTGCAAAGGTAACACTGAACTGAGGCTGCATTTACTTAAGTATTTCACCAGTTCAATCACATTCAAATCTAAGTTCAGCTATGTGTAGTAGCAATGAATAAATTGCAAAGGTAACAGTTCAATTACCTAACTATATCTTTCTTCAGAAATTTAAGCTTTGCCACCTGCATGCCACTGGTACTGTGATTTAGTTTGAAAGGCAGCTTAGTGATTAGGAGTATGTTACTCCAGTGGATAGCTGTTCAATGGTTAGGTAGAGAACCCTCTCACTATTTTAATTCAGTTTTGGTGGGCTAAAAGAATTAAGGGTAACTTTATCTGGGTGTGATTTGTGAGGCTAGATAATATTTCTATGTTGTTTCATACGGGTGACTTTATTTGGGTCTTGTAGCCTTCCTTCAATGATGTCATATTTTTTGAGCTTCAGTGATGGTTCAGGATGTAAGTGCTCAGGCGCCGTCACAGCGTGCCAAGCGTATTGTGTTGACTGCCTTTCTTGTCTACCCTGTAGTACTGAACCTACATTAAACAATTTACAGATACTAATTAACCCGCTTTCTTTTGCATCATTACTATCTGTGCAAATCACATAATACTTGGAGCAAAGGTGTTATAAGGAGCTGAGAAAGGAGCAGCATGGCTTTGCAAAAGACCAGATGTAAGTCCTGTTCCCACTTTCAGTTTACATTGCAGTGCGTTCATACCACCAACTTTGTTCCCTTTCTATATTCTTTTTCAGGCAGCCCATTACTAGCAAGCAGCTTGTTGAGCATCATATGTTGGGTGCACCAGTATCGTGCAGAAGGGTTCTCATTGTGGTGACGAGCAAGGGGGAAGAGGGTGAGATGGTGGTGATGGGCGTCCCTTCGCTCCCACGCTTCGTCGCGGCCTTGTTATGCAGCACCTCAGGTGTGTCTTCGTTTTTTCATTGCTTAGTACACATGGAACTGGATAGCCACAATAATCTTCACGGAGTCTAGGGCATCCCCACCGAAACCACAAAACTCTACCCCAAACTTTGTCATTGCTTAGGTACATGGAATACTGAAATTAGGCGCTTCTAACATATAGAGCAGTTTTACACAATGGACTGCATGTTGATATAGAAATTCCAGAGGTTTGGCTTACTAGGCTCAATGCTTATATTTCTGTTTAGTGAATGGGCTTGTTCAGTTATTGGGAGAACCACGCCTGAATTTGTTATTGAGGTTAGGGGACAATTTAGTTAGTGGCCCTGCATTACGGTGAGTGCTCCATCATAATTTGTGTTTTATGCCTGGGAAATGTAATGCTAACTTACAAATTTTACCATTGAGAATTACAAAGACTTTTGTATTATGGTCGTTGTGTTGCAATTGTGGCATCTGCATACTTGAGAGAAACGATAAGCAGCTTTATTGTTTCATTTGTTGCACTTACGTTCACCGCGCAGCATGATATGTGCATGATGGCAGTTACTCTAAAGGCCTGCTTATCATATACATTTTAATTTTTAATTATTTATTCTCCCAATTGTTATACTGTATGAATGAATGCTCACAATCATGAGCAAAGAAATTTTCCAGTGCTCCCAATAAAACGTCTTCTATTTATTAAAGCTAGACTCGTCAAACAAATGAGGCATCCGACTGCGTCGCTGCACCAGCTTTTTTCATCGCCGTCAGTTAGATCAGGAAGGAAAAAGAAACGGTGGACGGTGAGGCAGCGGGAGCAGCCGCCCAGGGAAGGGAGATGCAGGGAGCCGGTGCTGAAATTTTAGAAGCAGAATTGTTGTGTAGCTAAAAGCCGAACATTTCAATATAGATATATTCAGTTCCAATTTGATGGGTTTGTTAAATCCAGTTCATTTCAGTTGGATGCTTTGTAGACAGATTTTTTCAAAAGTCAATCATGTTTTCTCCCACTCGTTTTACGATGTTGATTATGTGTTATTTTCTTAGGGGACGAGATGGATCCTGATGTTGAAGAGGACGAATATGATGAAGATGGGATAAGTAATTTAGTGGTGACAGATCATTCCTTACATGCATGGTTTGGGATGGCTGTATTTTTCTCAAAAGTTTTTCAGATTCATGTGTTTGCGCAGTAAATCATGCAGTATCCACAATTTGTAAATACACTAATAACAATTTGGAACTGGATTCTTCTATTCTGATGATCTGATTCTTGTGAATAAGCTTATGGTTGCTGGCACTCAAAATTGCATATTCACTATTAGTTTTCTTTTATTATTAGAAAACAACAGAGGCGATGATTTTTTACCTCCAATTTTTCTCAGTCGTCGTAAAAGCATTGTGTATTGCTTCTGGTCGGTTAAAACCGAACTGAATCATTCGC